>PVJO010015948.1:0-43540 GCA_004026905.1 Hystrix cristata | reverse complement strand
CTCTCTCTCTCTCTCTCTCTCTCTCTCTCTCTCTCTCTCTCTCTCTCTCTCTCTCTCTCTCTCTCTCTCTCTCTCTCTCTCTCTCTCTCTCTCTCTCTCTCTCTCTCTCTCTCTCTCCTCCCTCCCCCTCCTGGTGTCATGGTTTGGCCATACATTTCTACAATCCCATTTTTGCTTTTCCTCCCACCAGTATGAAACTCTGAGCCAAAATAAACTCTCTAATTTGTGTGTGTCAACTATTTTGCTCCAGTGACAGGAAAGTCAAGTAATACATGGTCCTTAGCACCACAGATTCAGAAATGATGTTTCGTCTTTCCAACCGAGGATTATTGGTCTCTTAAAATATGCCTCACATCAAATAAATTGAGACGTGCTCAATATTTAAACTGTAATTCTAACTTAAGTATTTATCTTGCTTGGCATGTTACATAATTGTGGGCAATTTTTTACCTTAAAATAATTCTAATAAAATGAATTACTTTAAAGGGTATTTGTTCCGGGCATAGTGATGCCTACGATCCCAGCACTCTGAGAAGCTGAGGCATGACAATACCAAAAGCCAGCCTGGGTGTCCTAGCAACACAGTGAGACACTCTCTCCAAAACAGGCTACGGATACAGTGCAGTTTGAAGACCTCGGTTCAGCCCCAGGTACTGGCAAAACAAGACAAACACCAAGATTTTCACATGAACAAGCTCAGATTCAGCATGAGGGTAATTAAGCATCTGGTCAGTTGTTAGTTCTGGTGGCCTCGACCCCTAACTGAGTGGTTCGCTGCTCAGTATGTCACCAGATATTTAATTAGTGCCTACCCTGTGTTAAGTACTGCAAAAGAGAAATAAGGATGCATAACCTCCACCCTAACACATTACCACAATGATTTGTTCACAAAATTGAAACAAAAACACTGAAGTGAGAGCAGCATAGAGCAAAAATAGTTCCGCTTGGTCACAGGAGCTTCCAGATCTAAATAAACTCTACTCAAATATTCGTTCTATGCCGAGAATTCTCTATGGATTTTCTGAACTCTTTAACCAGATTCATAGGCAAGCTACAAATTGTGCATTTCTGATTTATTTCTTTACAATCAGATTCATGTTTTCAAATACATTGAATCTGGTTTAAAGATTTCTGAATGTCCTTTGCCCAGCGTAAAATTTTATGTGTGAATGAAAATGAAGAGCCATGTATTTTATTGTTTGCATCTACATATTAAGAAGCTAAATAATACCAGGTCATATTCGTGGGATTTGTTTTATTTTGGCTAGACTTTACATAATTCTGTGATAACTTTATTCTTCTACATTGTGGAAAAAGTTGAAGATCAGAGGTTTGCCTTACTGACCATCATGACCACATATCTGGTATAGTGATAGTAAGAACATGTTGGATAGAATAATGAATACATTTACAAATTGTACCACTTCAATAGAAAAATTTCTTCTGTCATTATATTTGAAGAGAAAAAACAATTATTCGAGTTGTCCATTAGAGAAAAATTTTCTTAAAGTACTGTAACACAGTTTCTTAGCTAGGAATTTTTGTGAGAACATCCCCAATAGATGATCAGACTTTCCTCTTTGTTGAAAAAAAATTAGATATTCTTTTTCTCTACAAATGTAATAATTGGTTAAATTAATAATTCAAAAAATATAAAAGTGTACCCAGTTTAGAGATAATGACTTTCAAGATTCACAGGGTAATTGAGTAGATAGTTAAATACACACAGAAAAGTAGGCGTTTTCTCAATATTTTTATATTTTATCATATTTCCCTACCTCCTAAAGCAATAATTCCTGATGTTTCACTAATCAGTTTCTGCCCTCTTTAGCCTGACATTTGTTAGGCAGTGATTCCTAATAATATCGGTCTATTACTGACTACCATCTCCCATTATACCAAAGCACACTGTCATCCTCAATATTCATTAGACTTACCACAATACCATATTGTGGTAAATATGGTACAATAAATAATTTTAATACAGAAAAAATTTGATATGATCATTGTGAAAATCACAAGGAACATATTCTAATATAACAAAATTTCACATCTGATACAATCCATAAAGTTTTTATTAGAATAAAGCAGAGAAAGTAGAAATAAGCAGTAAAAGCAACTGGATTTCTTTATTATTGATAGCTATAAGGAACTACAAACTACCAGTTTTACAGAAAGTCAAAGTATTTTTTATTCAAAGCAGCAATTTTGCAATTCACTCTGTAGAACAATTTTCAGTGCAGAATCCAACATACAACTTGTAACCTCATTTTTGAATAAATTGCTAGAGTAATAGTAATGTTGTAGATAAATGAGGACTGCTTTTTTCATTTATTTGTTATATGAGATTTATAATTGAAATACTTATTTTGGTCACATAACGAATTCTTTCTCTAGTTGCAGTCATTATTAGAGCGCTCCTCTGGTAGCAAATCTCTGCTATTGTTTGCAATATTGTCCCTCAAATAGTCACATGAAACAATCTCCAAACTGGCAAGCATGAAGTTATTGCTATCAAAATATGCTTCTGCATATCATACATGATTTTTTTCACTCTGATAAAATTGTATAATTTGAATCCCTTCTTTTTAATTTAATGATGGCATAATTAGGTACTCTTTTTTTTAGTGGTACGGTTTAGATATACTTAATGGTAACATTCATCATAGGGAATTTGTAACTGTGCATGACATATTTTTCTGATCCTTTTTTTCCCACTCCCCTCTTCTCCCTTCAATCCCTCCTCCCCTCCTTATTTACAAAAGTTTTACTTCTATTTTTCCCTCTTATTCTATTTTTTCTTGTCTCCCTGTTGCTTTTCTCCTCCCCCCTCCTTTGTTCCCCTTCTCACTTGAACAATTTCTTCCCTTTCCCAATACATTTTAGTCTGTATTTACTCTTTCAGTTTCTTACATCAGAGAGACAAGGTGATATTTAAACATGTGTGTCCAATTTATTTCACTTCAGAGTATGGTCTCAAGATGTATCCATTTACCTTCAAAAATTAGTTGTTTTAAAAGTCACTTTTAATTTGCAACAAGAAGACAACAAAGTGTGTGAAAAAATAAAGATATAATAAACTTCATTTATAAAATGGCAACAATGAATATTTGATTAGTTATTCATTTATGGCCTAAGACTCACTGACATTTACAATACAGGGTAAGGGTCTCTTACAGTCATGAACTTTGGTGTTTGAGTTGAAAATAGAGAAAATTCTAGAATTTTAATAACAATTCAAAGTAACACCAGAAGAGCAAGATTTAAGATGTTTATTCTCTGTTTATTCAGATGAGGCATAAGATACAGTAGATTAAAAAATCAAAATCTCGAGTTACGTTAAACCAAGTATCAGATTTAAGAACCTTGATCTAAAAAAGTCTAGCAACTGTATAATTTGTACTGTTTATAAGGAACATGCCTTAAAATTTACCAACGTATCATAGTGCACAATAACAAGTATGGAACGAATGCCCGAAACTTTGAATTTCCTTCAAATCATTAATAAAATCATAATTATGGGTCATATCATAATTGAAAATTTTATGCAATGCAATAGGAATAACGAGTATAGTGAAGTTTATCAGTTTTTCATGAAGACCATCCTTGTCCTCGGAAGGTCATTTCATATAAAAATAACCATCTTCAAGAACTTCTAAAGTGTGGGTTGAAAAGATTTTCTGTCTATCATTTTTGACTCAAAACTATCTTCTTCGGCTACAGGAACCACAATTGTATACATCCGCATCACTCAACAACACCATTCTGCATGCTAGCACATGTGATCAGATTTTAAGTGCTGTGCGAATTGGGAATCTCCTTAGGAATCTAAGTGTTGTGATTCTAAGAAAAACAAAATTTAAGACTCCAGGAATTAGACATTTTATTGGGGCCTTATGCATCAGTAATGTATAAATAATTCCACTTTTAATGAATTCTTAAATATCTTTCTGAAATATATCCTTTTTTACATAACTTACCAACTCACTTTGCACATAAAGAAAATACGTTTCAGTGTAATTAACCTACTGTTCAAAACATACATACATGTATTTGAAAGTAGCTATGTTTACCCTTGTTTAGATGTTGTGCAGTGTATGAATGTATTGAACATCGTGTTACCCCATTAATGTGTACAACTTTTTGGTATTTTATATATCAGTTAAAAACAAATTTAATTCTAAAAGAAGCTGCAATTAACAGCAGAGTAAGATTTTCCTTGCAATGAAATATAAATACTAAATGCCAGTACTTTGCAAGATGTTTGGGGTATTGGTTTGGGGGAAGGAAAATGCTTATTCTAGTAAAGATCAGTAGTAGACACAATCGTTAGAAAAAAAATTCAGTATGTGGCTTTACAAAGAACCAATCAGGCAGTCACTGCAGTTTTGTTTGTTTGTTTTTTTGTTTTTTGGGGTTTTTTTTTTTTGTGGTGCCGGGGATCGAACTCAGGGCCTTGTGCTTGCAAGGCAAGCACTCTAACCACTGAGCTAAATCCCCAGCCCATCATTGCAGTTTTTATATGTCTGATAGTAAGCTAATCAGCAAAGACTCCAGATGTGGTGCAGTATGAGGTACCAGTTTGTAGGATTCTTTTAAAGAAAAGTAAAGGCTGAACCTGGTCATGTGTTTAGAGATAGCTTTCAATTGTCTAGAAATAATGGCAACAGAGAAAAAATTCGAGTGGAATGACATTTTAAGAAAGTGAATAGACTAAACCATATCCTGGTTATTCTGCCAAAGACTCATTCTCTTTAATAAGATAAAGGGATAAAAAGAGGGGGAAAGATGTCTACAGATTAGATTTAAAGTGATCACAGCAATGATGACAATATTGAAAAGTCATTTTTTGAAGATGAATACATTTGGATGTGGATGAGGAATCAGATAACCCTCAAAATGTATTAATTAGATTAATAATTATAGGAAAAAAACTCATGTTTTGGAGATGAATATTAAATTATGTGGGATTAGAATGACATGGAGTCTGAGAGTTGATTTAAAATATTCAGACAATACAAAGTGAGAGCATTAAATAAAGCAAGTGTAATACAACTATGAGAAGTTTTAGTTTTAGCATACCTATACGTGCAAATCCATGATGCTAACCTCTGTTTGTATGAGAGAACATTATAAAAATCATTCAAATTTAAATACAGCTTGTCTTTAAAATACAATATATATTTTTCCTCTTTCAGAAAAGGTGGCCAACCTTTAAGCATGTTTTGCTAATGGTAGTTTTGTGTAAATTCATATATGTATTAGCTCCTATCATTCCCAGTAACTCTGACAGTGTCACTTACCTACTTTGTCCCAAGAAATGCAGCTGATAATGAATAAATGAGAAACACAGCCTACAGTTCTAGTTAGATTTTGATGAATGCTAAATACAAAGAAGCAAAAGGCTAACATAGAAACGAGGCACACAATATTATGCTGACCAATTTATTAGACACTGTCCTGGCAAAATGTTATTTTACTTTAAAATATTTTGTTACCATACGGCTTTGACAGTTTTATAAATGTGCCAAAGTATGGCCACTTCCTGTGTGTTAAATGGTTTACGAAGAGAACACAAACAGAAGTGAATCTGTGTAACATTATCTTTGGCTTTATTTCACATTACAATGCTGGCTGAGATAGATAAAGCCTTAATGTATGTGTATTTCATATGATTTGTGTCCTTCTCTTAGGCAATGTCATTAATGTTATCAGCATGATCATTGTAACATTCAATTCACAAGGTTCAGAGAGGGGGCAAAACCTAGCCTGTTCTCAGGGGTGACTTTAAAAAAAGGATGCTATTGTGAGCCAAATAAAAAAACATACAGATATTTTTTCATAGGGAGCTAATATGCTTCCTTATGCAGACACTTTTTATTTGAGAAAAAGTTCTGTAATATCTCTATTGAGTGTACACTTGTGGTATCCAGTTTTGTTAGTCTCTTGCATTGTTTCTGTGTCTTAAGTATTTAAGTAATAAAACTAGTTTTTAGGGTTGAAAATACTAGTCCAATCCCATTTAAATGCTAGGGAAAAGTCCTATTAAAAATAACAATTTCCACAGGTATGTGGTTTAACTGAATTTCAATTATAGATTTTAAAAGCAATGTGTAAACGTCACTTACTGCCTGAAGATTACAGAGATTCAGTAACACTTCATTCGACTTCATTTGAAAAGAAATTTCTTGTTATATGTCTATGCATTCTACTACTGTCATACTAGAACTACTTGTTTGACAACGTTCATTTCAAATATTGCAAAAATATTGTAATAGAATTCACAGAATAAGTAAAGTAGTGAAATATATCAATATTGATAGAGTGAAGGCGATATATATATACATTTATTTATTTATTTATTTATTTATAAATCATATGTTGTTTTTCAGCTTATATCCAATTAGAATAACAATATGTTTGACATGTGCCAAAAATTATTACTTCTACTTTTCCACATGTGCACAAGGTGATTTGAAAACAATCATATTAGGATGAAATTGTGTAGCTTTTCCCTATGAAAGAAGCTATGTTCTCTAACTAGTGAGCCAAAACAATGAGTAGTCCTTATATCTTTGTGAGTGGCATTAAACTATCTGATAAATTATTAAGATTTGATATAGCAAAAAAAGAACACCTGTCACTCTGTCAACACAACAGATGGTCAATAATTAATTTCCAAATAGTCATTTCCTAAGAAGACAAGAATTACAAACTTGATACACAAGAATTGCAAATTTGGCACACAGAACCACACATCTCTTGTGTACAGAGCTCTATACAAGTCATGGGAGTAAAAACCCACTTAATGTCTTTGTTAACAGTCAAAATAAACCAACTATATTTTTAGGTAATAAGATGTATTTTTAGTATCTGTCAGGAACTTAACATTTCAATTAAGGGAATTCTGGTAAATAACGCACTTTATTTTAAAATGGCTGTTGAATCACTGGTATTTATTATCCTCTATACCATTTCGCATCTATGAAAATCCATTATGTAGAGCATACACTATTTCTAATGGTAACTGGTTCTTGCTTTTTCCAAATACACAATTCTAGATATTTTCCGAGTGATAGTCACATGGAATTCAAGATAATATTTTTATATGCTGCACAAAATTTAAATAATTCAGCAGGAAATCTAATTAATTTTGTTTTGAAAAAATAAGATACTCTAAAGAGGTGTGTAAAGCCAAAGAAATAAATACAAAATAGGTTTTCTTATTCATAAAACCATATATTATTAATTTTACTTATTCACTGATATAGATAATCAAAATATATCATATATTTTTATGTTCAGCATTTAAAACTATGTAAGTGGTAAAATCCAAAAGCAAATCTCTGCAGCACACTTAAAACATAGCTATATTCCTAAAATATAGAAATATCTATTTTTAGAAATTTTGCTATGGATATATTGATTGAGATATTTTGCATAAAAACAATCGTTAACAATTGATAAAATTGGATAGAATTTGAATTGGCTGAATTCTAAAAGTTTTCTCAGTACACCTCAATCTGTGCATATAAATCAAAAAATGCTGTCTGAGGAACACAAGTATGAAAGTGCTTTAACAATCACGTTTCCCAAAATCTTACTGACATTTGGTCTCTTTGTGAATATAGAAAAATTTTGGTCATCTTCCTTTTCCTATCAGCAAAATAATCACAAATTACAACATCTTCGTGCCAGTCTTTCTAAATTGTTCTCCTAGTTTAGCTCTCTTTCTTTTGCTAAAGTGTATGTACCTTCAGAGGTCAAATAAGCTGGCTTCATTTTTTGTTGTTTAAATGTCAAACAATTAGTGTCTTCTAGAGCATGTGTTAAACTGATACCTTTGCACAAATAAGGTGTCTATGCAAATTATATAATTTTATCCTCCAATCTATTAATATGATTAATTATATTATTGACTTCTTAATATTGAATAACTTTTTCTAGGCTTGAAACATAATTCAAATGATCAATAGGTTTCAGATTGCTTCTACTTATGTTTTCATTTTTAAACTATCTTATTATGCTTATTAACTCCTTCCTTTTATAGTTCTTTGTAAATTTTTTTCCATGTTTGAATTTGGTTCTTTATTTTATTTTTCTCACTTTCATTGAAATGATTACAGATACAAAGTTTTCTTAAATATAACGTTAGCTATATCTAACAGGTTGACTTAAGAAGAGTTTTCATTAGTGTTTTGTCATATAGTTTCAAAGAAGTTATGAAAATTTGTGTAAGAGTCAAAGATACATTTGTGTAAGAGTCAAAGATCCATCAAGCAAAGAAATCCACCATAAAAAATAGAGATAAATTAACTATTTCAGAAATTTGACCTTAAATATTGGAAGTGAAGATTTTTTTTAAGTAATTGAAGGATAAGACAGTCACTAATTGGTATTTGTAAATGAATAATACAGGCAGAAAAATTAGAGCTTAGAGAATAATATGAGAAGGCAAACATGACCAGCTGCTAAACTAGAGCTTTAAATAGGTGTTGGAGAGAATTTTTCCTTGATTTTAACTAATACAAAACAACACAGAAATCGTACATATTAATGGGATAACAAGATGTTTCAAAATAGGTATACTTTATGCCACATTGAAGTCGGGTCAAGCATGTCTATCATCTCAAACATTTGATATTTATTTACGGTAAAATTTGCAAGAGCTGGCCGCATTGCAAAGCTTTTTCTACCATTGCATCACCTGCACGGGTAAGCGCACACCAACAGGAGTTAGGGTTTCGGGGTGGGGAGGGGAGAGGAGAGGTAGGAATTAATGATAAGAAGAATCAGTGAGAATCAGTATTAAGGGAAAAAAGCTGGCTAGTGGGATGGCAGTAAAATCTCTCACTATGCCACCTTATGACCTGATCACAGTGGTTCCTCCTTTACTTCCTTCATCCAAACTTTACATGTATTCAATTCTTGGCTATTTATTTCATACATATTCAAACTGTACTTAGGGAAAGGACTATAATTAATACACAATTATTTAAAGTTTGATTCCTAAACCTTCTTTATTTTGCCTGCTTGTTCTTTTCAAATTATAGAGCTGAATAATTGCCTCCTAGTATTATTTCTAATTTTCCTTGTATCAGCTATAATTTTTGCTTCTCAAACTTTGCTGCTGTGTTATTTGTTATGACTTCCACAGTTATTACTTCTTCCCTGTGACTGAGAATTGGCAGGATATCATCTTTAATAGTGAAGAATCAGATATCTGAAATTTGTAGCAATTTAATTTTAACTTCTTTATCACATTTAATGTTTTGGGGACTCGAATTCTATCTTGCTTTATATTAAAGTACGTACACACAAATTAAACATCAAATATTAACATACAACTAAATCAATGACTGAGATAATTTAAAAGGAAAAAGATGGTACAATTCTTGCATGCAACATTGAGTTTTGCTTTCTGACCCAATCTAAACAATTTTTTTCTTTAGATAGTATAGTTAATCATTTATTTTACGAAAATCTCAGATGTTTGCCTTAAGTTCTTCATTCTAAGATGAAGAGAGAGATTTCAATCATGTTTTGTATTAAACATGATTAGGTATCATCTTGAGCTGTAGTATGTTCTAAGTCCAAGACTCAGTGTTTTTCTTCTGTAAAACAAATCTCCCACTGGAGACTATTGCCCTGTTCTGCTTTAGATTGTTGATAATTACCTTCAGGTGGATCTTCTGACGGTAATTACCACCCAGAACCCACCAACTCAGTCCAGCTGGGTGCTCCTGCTCAAGTTGACCACAATAATTCCACCACAATCCGCCCCTGGTCAACTTGATAACCAGATACATTTCTTTAAACCATAGGCTCCAGTGGCAGATTTGTAAAGAGTTGACATATCTTGGTCTATTCAGATTTTTATTAACAATACAATTCTTATTGTTACTCATTGTACTCATCCCCACATCAGAAACAAATATTCAAAGGAGTCTCAAACTGATTACAAACAGGTGTCCAAAAAGTACAACCATACTTAGAAATATACAACTCCCTTCTGTCTCTCTTGCTTGTCCTAAAACAATAATTTGTTTACAAAGTACAATATACCAATACAGTGTAACCATATTAAAAAAAAGTGACTTTAAATTTTAAAACTCTTTTGGTTTCCATTAATTTTAACAACAGTGCACAACAACACTAGGAAACGCCCCAAAAGATCTCCTGTACCCCAAATACACTCTTCCCTTCTGCTCAAAGGCCTCTAGTCAGTTTTCCATTGTCCTCTTTCTTCTCCACAACCATGTTCCCCTCTCTTCATCCTTGCAATCCACAGCTCCCCTCTGGCAGAATGCTTCAAGTCACCCTGCTGGCTCTCCACTCTTGGTTTCCAACGTAAATCTGGCCAAAAGCCTTCAAAAATAACAATGCCAGCATCCCAACACCAGACTGCACTGAAATTTTTCTGCCACCCAGGCATTATCTCCAAACACAAGCAAAATGCAGACCAACCTCTGCCAAAGCACACACACACCACCTGGGATCCAGCAGCCGAGACGTCTTTCTCAACAGAGGCCTCCCGAGCCTCATCCAAATCAGCAGCATTTCCATCAGTTACTCTGGGCTTCCACTCTCTGACCAGACTCTCCCACATAATAAGTTTAGAGTAGTCCAAGGCTGCCTCTGGCCAATATTCTCAAAATCTTTCCAAATTAATTCCAAAGGCTCTTAAGCCACCATGGCCAGGAAGCATCACAGCAAGGACCCCCACTCTGAGTACCAATTTTTTATGTTTGTTACTTTTCTAGTGCCAGTGTTTTGCAAGAGAGCAGATTTAAAACAGAACAAGTTCATTACATCATTCACACAAGCCAAATGCAGGAAGAGTGTAGAACGTCTGTCTATACACTGAAGACGCAAAAAATCCAGTCAAGGGTGGGGAGCCCACGGCAATGTCCCATGTATATCCCTGTCTGCACTAAAAGACTGAAAAAAATCTATACTGGAACCAAGACGCAATGCTCGCAGCAGAGATGAAGACTAGAGCTTACCTGAAGTGAACAGCAGCCATCCCCGAAGACAGCAAGGCCCCGAGCTCCTGCAACGACAACAGCCGAGTTCCCTTTGGGAGAACCAGCCACAACAGAACTTCCAATGGGAAACATCTGACCCCTATTTTCTGCTCCCGTTCTCCTTTCTGTTGTTGGTAATAATCATCAGGTGGATCTTCTACACCCACAGCCCCACCAGCTCAGTTCAGCTGGGCGTTCCCACTCAAACCGACCACAATAAGTCCACCACAATTAACTCTTTGAATAGAAAGATAACACAGTTAAAATACAAAGAAATTTAAATAATATATGTAATATGGTAAATAATTATGTATCATTATTATGTATCATAATTATGTATAATTATTGGTTTATTGTGATAAATATATTCCACTAAATAAATTGTAAATAATGTCATAATTGAGTTAGGAATATAAAGGAACTATTCCCCTATGTTTCTATAATTCTACAGTTACAAAAATTAGATTCTAAAATTAAAACTTCATTAAAGTTTTCAAATGAAAGGAAAAAATATCCACAGAAGACTATGACTCCCCATAAGCCATACAGGCTTCAAAGTCTCATGAAAAGTGATTTATGTGAATACTTAGAATTTTCATGGATTGAATAGATAGTGTGTGATCCAGGAAGCACTTCAAATTTCCAGGGATACACTTTTAGAAACCACATAATCTCTTTCTTTATGGAAATAAAGTCTAGTGGGGTAAGAATAGAAGACTAGGAACTCAGCCACACCATCTCTGAGGGGCAGGAAGGAAATCTCAGTGGGAGGGAAATTCATGCTGACGTGTATATAACATGTGCAGATGTTAATCAAGGTAAATGGAGAGGCAATCGTGATTGAAGAAAACAGTAGCAGCATTCCTTTGGACTTAGGGCAGGATATTTAAACACTCTATTTACTCACCCTTTTCATAGTAGTTTACTATTGCAGGACCTGAAATTTGCTCATTTTCTCAAGGCTCCAGTAAAAAATATCTTCCCCTCTGATCTTCCTCTTCTTCCTTCTCCTCGTTCTCCAACTCTCTCCAATAGCTCTCTTCCTCCTCTTTTTCACCTCTCCTTCTCTTTGCCTCTGTTTACTCCTGCTTTGTCTACTTTACTTTCTTTGGCCTCCCCCCACCCTCTTCTTCTTTCGCCCTCTACTGCCCACTCCTCCTCCTCCTCCTTCTGTTCCTTAGTGTTCTTTTCTCTCAGGACCCACATTAAAGAGGATCCAGAGCAAAGTTATTGGTTATTATTTCGTTGACACCTTCAACTGGATTAGAGCTAAGCAGTGTACTTCCCCTGGTTACCTGCTAAACCACCTCACTTCGCTCCTCTTGAGTCTAAGACCAATGTAACACATTCAGAGAGTGTAAGAACAATAATATGAATGAAAGCATAACTATGACACTTAAAATAAGACTGAAAAAGCAAATAAACATGGCTTAAGCAAGATTTTATTCTAACAGAGCTATCAATTTTACCCATCATCCCCTTAAGCATTTGCCTAATAAACTTTCACTCTTGCCTTTTTATAATTGTAGTTATCCTTATTATGCCTAAAATACTTCCTTGCTGCAAATTAGAATTTTTTGGAAGGTATTTTCACTCACTCTATTCTCCAGATGTCTATTGATCATATTGGCAGTCATACTATTTTCAAAAACTAATTCTTTAACCAGAGAATAATAGCAATTTATTACTTCCTTGTATGAAATAATCTGATACCCTGATGATCACTGATATTCCATACAGCCTCTCAGCTTCTTAATTTACAGCACTGGTAATTGCCTGTCTAGTTAAAGCTTTGTGGGAATCTGGTTCTTTAGCTATATTTGATTTGCTATCCTTTACATATGATGAAGATCTGATCTCCATATGTGCTGTATATACCACTACCTGATTCGGCCACTCACCAAGGAGACCGGAGAGGTGAAAATGGCCGTTATTAGTTCTGAGAACTGTTTGCGTCTCTGAAAGAAGATACTTCTCATGTTTATTACACTGTTTCACCTTCTGGATAATTTAATATTCAAGCTGTGTAAGCCTAAATAGCTCAGCACAGCTGGTGTGGTGTCTTGTTATTTCTCACTTTTCCTCTTATCTGTGCAATTTTAATAATTGGAACCCTAAAACGGCGTGTTAAATGAAAAAGATATTCAGAGAATTCACATCTTTGGCACACAGTTAGTAAGAAGCTTAAATCAATTTTCTTGAACTGTCAACCATGATGTATGCCTAAATGAAGTGCTGGGTTTAGTCAGATTCATGGCTTATTGTTTGCCTCTGCAATTATGAAATATAAATGTTGCTATGCATTGTGCAGTGTCTTATTTTGCAAGTTTGGCTGTGGTAAGTTAGAATATTTTACTGTTTATTCATAAAAACCATCTTATTTCACTTGAAGAAATACTTTTTAAAAAAAGTGTCCTGTTTGGGTGTGGAGAGGAGCAATAAGCTAAATCAAACGGTACCTCTTTTACCTCCATCTCTGCGACTCGTAATTGTGCTGTCTCGTACTGGAATCAACTAAATACAATGTCTGCACAGCTTCAGATTCCAAGATGGATGTCAGAATATTCACTTTCCTTGTATCTCTACTCTACAAGGACTTAATTATCATAGCACTCTATTTAATCCAGCAGATTTTAGCGATAAAGAATTTAAATATGCATTTTTACGCATAACTCTACCTACAAAGAAAGTTGAACACATTGGGGAAAATGGAAAGATGTTGTATCAGATAAATTTTGTTCAAAGTTAACGCTGTATATTTCTATTCATTGTTTCCTAGCTCTAAAATAAAGATAGCTATTAAGAAATACTCCAGAGACTAAGTGCTTGTTTCGCATTGTAGAAAAACTGAAAATTTGTCTTCTTTAGTAGTACAGAGAAACTAGGATATAGTTATTTTTTGTTGTTTATAGCATCAGTGTAGTTTTTAGGTACTTGTCATTTGGGATTAAAGTTTCGATGAACAAATTAACACCATTATCGTGACAGTTTTCCTCATTATATTTTATTACAATGAAAATAACTTTGTCTGGATCAGTCCACTTGGATATTAATTCTACTAGCTGAGATATATTAATCTAGAATTACATCATCTCATGGCCATGCATTCTACTGAAAACTTAGACAAACCCACTCTTCTGACTGAACTTTCTCCTCAGATTTTTTAACCATACGAAGAAAGCCAGCATTCCTTGCAAGACAAAACTCCAGCTTATTCAAACTAACCGCCCTTTTAGGAATTTTCTTTATAACCTCTAAATTATGGAGTCAGTCTGCACAGTTTGAAAGCTGTCTGATGACTATCTCTTTTTTCGCAAAATGAACTTAAATGTGTAAGTCTAATTTTTATTAGCAAAGCTTTTATAAAATTTTATCTACATAAGCCACTCATTTTCCTGACCCATGCTATTGTTCCACTTTCTAAACTGAAATATCCAACTTAGTGGCAAACAAACAAACAAAGGCCATAATTGAGATACCCAGGCTTTGTCTCTTTACACTATTCTCTCTTTTGGGTCTCAATTTTTCTCTAGGGAAACTCCATTCAAAGTGGATTTTTTTCTACCAAATTTTTAGCAGTATTTTCTATACAATATACTTGTGCAACATAGAAGCAACAAGCCTGGGTCTCTTGTGCAACCTCTGTAATTTGGTTTCTCTCTGCATTCAGAAAACGATGCTATTATGCAAACAGATACCGGTTCCCATCATGATCTCTGTCCTCAGCTTGTTGCCAAGTCACTTCTCTCTTTCCATCTTCAACTAATATTCAAAAAAGATTGTCATAATATGGAAGAGTTAGGTGGCAAAGGTTAACAAATACCGGGGGGCGGGTGGCTAAAAATTCTTTTGTTATAAAGAAAACAAGAGTTTTTTTTTTTTTTAATTTTGTGTTACTCTCATCAAATTTAATTTTCCACATACAGAATACTAGATAAGTCATGGATTTTTTTTTATTCTGAACTGCTACACAAATACAAACAGCTTTTTTCTTTAATAATCCATACTACATCTTTATGTATATAAAATTAGTTTTCCATTTCCGACTTTCATTTTCCTTGGCCCATTCAATTTCTTTCTCTCTCAGCATGAATAAGTCTAAAAATTGCTTGACTACCTACTCTGGATATTAACATACA
The DNA here is from genome assembly GCA_004026905.1 of Hystrix cristata. Taxonomy (NCBI): domain Eukaryota; kingdom Metazoa; phylum Chordata; class Mammalia; order Rodentia; family Hystricidae; genus Hystrix; species Hystrix cristata. Next base: position 28,374 of record PVJO010015948.1, on the reverse strand, counting down.
TAGAAGGATCTTAATCAGTTCCACGCAGGAAACCGGGAGTATGCTTGCTTATTAAGAAACCAGAAAAGAACTGCAATTCATTCCATCCATTTAAAAAGATATTCATGGGTGAGAAACATTTTCTCAGAATGTGTTTTCTTTTTTTTTCTCATTTTTCTTTTTAATTTTAATGAACTCCACTTGGTTTAATAATTAATTGAAATCATTTTCCTTATTAGTTTCTTTTGTTTTCTTTGTTACATATTCTAAAACCAGATGCTAGCATATATCTGGGTATGTTAAAAGTTCGGCAATAGTAAGCTTATGAAATTTATTTCAGTGATTCACCAACATTTAAGATGTTTCTTTCTTTTCTAAGATTGCATCAAAAAGGGATCAAATGTCACTCAGTTAACAGTATTAAACCCTTCAAATTTCAATAATATGAGCCTGACAGCTATATTTTAAGACTTCTAAGTGAAACTGATAGCAGGTTATTTCACCTTTCAGTCAAGATCACAAGGAGTTACAAAAAATGAATAGATTGGAAGTTTGATTTTTAAAGTGCTACAGTAATAGAGTTGTTGACTTATTTGTAGCTTAGTCTAAACTCTAAATATATTTTCTTATTATATGAGCTGATTGATTTTTCCAATAAGAAACTTTTATGCATACATTTGTTTAGTTCTCCAAATTAATTTCACACTTTTAAATTTTCCTTTTATATTATATTTCACAATAAATTTTGCCTTTCAATCTCTTTTTCTGAATACACACCTAGGTTTGCTCATGATTTACAATGAACATTCAAAATTTAACATGGGATAGAGTAGCTATATATGACTTGTATCCTATTTTTCACAAGTCCACACATTGAAAATTATGTCATACTTTATATCCTGGATAGCAGAATAAAAATTAGCAAGATGATCTAAATGTAATTTTATGTAACATTTGATTGTTAACACTTTTCTATTGTTTGAATGTTCATTATCCTACAAAAGAATCTGTAATGAAGGTTTGGTTTCCAGGGTGGGGGTTTTGGGAGGCTGTGGATAATTTACCTGGCGGAGCCTAGGGTGCAATCTTCAGATCACTGGGACGCGCCCTTGAAAAGAGTGTTTGGAGAACCTTGAATCCTTTTCTCTTTTGCTTCCCACTCTTGAGCTGTTTTTCTCTGCCCACGTTCTTGCTGTGATGTGCTCACTCACACAGGGCCAAAATGAAAGGAGCCAAATAATGGTCTAGAACCTTTAAATAATGGTCTGGAATCAAAATAAACATTTTATAATGTAAGTTGATTATTTTAGGTATTTTGTTACAGGAATAGGAAGATTAACACACTTACAGGACATAGGGTCTAAAAATATCATCTATGGGTAAGTTAAAAAACATTACAGTAAAAGAGGCACATGACCATTAATCTCCCTCAGAATACCACCCATCGCGCTATTACACTTAGCCCGCCCTTCTTGTCACTTCCTGAAGCAGTTCTGGAAGTCTTATTTCACGGCTTTTAATGGGTACCTCAATGTCTTGAGTCAATTCAAAACTCTTATTTGACAGGAAGTTTTTCAAATAAAAACATTATCATGTGTCTTCATCCACATTTTTCACTGGACCTGGCACCATGCAACTCCTGGATCTTCCCTCACATCAAAATGCCCGTGAAAGCTAAAGGTTTTTTATAGATGTAGGCCATTTATCAACCATGGTGGCACAATTAGACACTTGAGAGAGGGGGCTTCCAAAAGTGCTTCTAACCATTTTTGACTAAAACAGATGCTGAGATATTATAAAGGAAGGAAGAAAAAGTGACACAACTAACCTACTGTAACTTCGCTGACAATGGAGGTGTTGCCATGGAGGGGAACCTCCAGATGACCCAGACTCTTCTGAGTAGATCTGTGCGCGGATGAGTGAACAATAGTGAACTGCATCAGGCCTGTTATAGGAAGCTGTTTACCTTTATTGTCCACTCCGTGCAAGTAAAACTATGCTCCCCCCAGTGCTTTCCTTCGTAAGGTTAATATTGTGGCCTCACACTTACCAAACCATAAGACACCTTCCAAACCTTTGGCAGCTGCTGACATTGACATGTTTCAAATATTCTCATTGTTCCAAACATTTCTCAACGTTGGAATACACAAATCACTCTTATCTGTGTTTTCTCTTATTTCCCAGACAATACTTTTTAAACATCAAGCCTTAAATTGGCTTCCTTAGCTTACTTCCTTAATATTCACGTTCTCTAGATTTTTACCTTTTTCCAGTATTTTTTCTTACTCTTTAAATGGCCCAGAGTTAGGATGAATCAAACCAGAACTTCACTTAGAAATAATTGAAGTATTTATCTCTAACTGAGAAAAGTGTCCAAGAACAGCAACTTTTCAATAAAGTCGCTGATATTTGTACTTGACAATTATTCACACTAGGATGAAAGATGCTAGATTTAGGGGTGGGAAGCAAGAAACTGACAAAATAAAGAAAAGAAGCTGCTGTACTTTTTGTTTTCTTCCCGTCAGGCAATGAAGCCATCATCCAGTTTCAGGTATACTTTATCTCAAATATATATAATTGCATGCAGATATTTTCATGTATGTAGTGCGAATACCTGAAATACATTTAAAACAAAAATTTGCTAATTCTTCATAAAATGCTTTCTTTCTATATTAGTTTTTTGCCACATCTATCTTCAACCTTCACTATCACAATTTTTTTTTTCTGCTTTTCTGGACAGGGTCTCGCTCTGTAGTTCAAGCTGGCTTGAACTCATTATTAGTCTCAAATGCACTGGAGTTCTCCTGCCTCAGCCTCTTGAGTTCTGGGATTGCAGGCATACACCACCACAGCTGGCAATCACACTTTCTTATTGCTTACAACCCCTTAATGGCAGAGTTGTAGTCCTTTGAGAAATTTAAATTTTCTATAAATCATCTTTTTATTTAACTTTAAAAATAAATAGTAGCTTTAATTATTTTCTAATCCACTCTGCACACTTCAGAGCTGTATATACATTTTAAGATGTACAAATGAACATTTTACCGTTTTACTCCTCCAATTTTCATTCTGTTATTGATTTCTAATTAATTTCATGTGGTTGGAGAAGGTACATTGTATAATTTCAATATTTTCAAAGTTTATTGAGACTCATATTCCAACACATTGCTTAAGCCTAGGAATTAACCATGAACACTTGAGAAGAATGTGTTCTCTGTTATTACAGAATGGGGCATTCTGCAGATCTCTTTGGTTTATACTGCTATTGAAGCCCTCTATTTTCAATTTAATCTTTTGTCTAGATGTTCTATTCACTATTATAAGTGAAATCTTTACCCTTACAACATTTCCAAGCTCTTCTCTTATGGTTTTAAAAGTGTTTTGGCAATTGCCCAAATTTGTGTCTTATACTACACCAGAGAAGAAAGCAGTGATAGTAACTTATTGTATTGCACTGACTCTGGAGTTCATTATTCGTATATCCAGAATCACGTCACTTGGTAACCCTAAACCCATTTCTATGGCTGGATAAATGTGCTCTTCCTATTGGCTTAAGTAAGTGATGATATACCTATGCCTGGACTTCATTGAGTGCTATCCGTTCCAAATTATAATCTGTGTTCTGGCTCCCCTAGATACAGACTTTAACGCAATGTTAATGAAAGTTGTTTATCTCAGCTAGAGGAATGAGAAAGTAATCTTGTAAGGGTGCTCTGTTCAAGCAGTTTTTCACGTAGGCACCTTAGGATACATCTCCCTAGAAAATTTCGGAAGACCTGTCAATCACCTGCTGATAGGCAGCTTCGAACGGTGATGACTCCTTGGTTTATCTAGTTGGTGAGTAAGAGTCAGAAAAAGTCACAAACACATGCAGTTGGAAAAATAGTATGTCGAGCCACACAGAATGTTTATAGCTGACATTTAAGTACTGTGCATGTTCAGTCTATACTACAACAGCATAGGGATGAAAATAAAATAAAACCAAAGAGATCAAATAGATGCTGTGGACCTAAAAACAAATCCCCACAACTCTGGCTTAAAAAAAATGAGCTTCTTCAATTTAGAAATAAAATAGTATTTATCTAGTGCTTTAATTTTTATTTATTAATAATTAGCAGTTTTAACTACTTGCACTTTAAATTTCAGTTGAAGAAATTAATTTTCTGCTTACATTATATTCTTCACTCTCACTCTTTCTGTGTTGATTTTTAATTGAAAGAACTGTTTCTGAAATGTAATATATATGTCTACAGATATATCTATTTAAATGCATTCTTTTTTTTTTTTTTTTTGTGGTGCCGGGGATCGAACTTAGGGCCTTGTGCTTGCAAGGCAAGCACTCTAATCACTGAGCTAAATCCCCAGCCCCTAAATGCATTCATTTCTAAAGAATTGAAGAGTCCTTTGGTCTTAACATAGCTTCAAAATATCAAATAATTGTCTGAAAATAATGCCAAAATCGGCAATGTTTTGGAGACACTCTCTTATCAACTTAACTAATTGGGAAAACTAATAAAAACACAAGTTCATTCCAAAATTATTTAAATATGCTATCTTCACAATGACTTAGTTTCTAACATTTTTATAAATTCTCCCTCTACTTCCCTTGTCTTCTAATAAATAGGAGAACATAATTCATTTGGCTACATTCAGCTGAAATGAATTACCTTCACTCAAAGCTCTTTTGTAATTTTACTTTTTTTTAAAATTAGTACATGTTTGGAAGACATAATGAATATATTCATCCTGGGAATTGGTATATTGAAGCTCTTAAAGAAAATTTTGAAGACTTTTTTTTCTCTAAAATGTATATAATACTAGAATTTAATAAAATATGCATTCATTTATTTAAAATATAAAATTATTAGCACATATATTATTTTTTATATTAGAAAATGCTTACAGAACAATTTTCCTTAAAACTGTTTCTTCAGGCTAGGCATGGTGACCCACGCCTGTAATCCCAGGAAGATTGCTACGAGTTCAAGGCCAGCTTGGACTACACAGTGAGGCCCTGTCTCAAAACACACACACACACACACACACACACACACACACACAATGAATTTAAAAAATTGTTTCACCATTAGAGAGATGGAAAATTACAATTTCAGCCTTCCATAATCAGCAGATATTTTAAATTTTTTACATCAGTTGTTTAAAATAATTGTAGTAACTCTAGAAATAATCTTAGATATCTAGGATGAATCATTTTCAGTGCTGAAATAAAAGGCAAATAGTACATAATAATGTCAAAAATAGTATGGTCAGTTCTGGATGGTTATCCAAAATCTTTTGCCCTCTTTTCTAATAAAACCCCTTCCTTGGTGCTATTCACATATATCAAAGGAAATTATCAGTTTTAAGAATAATTCCAAACATCAACATTTTAACAGTAGAAAGAAAGAGAAAGTATGATATTTACCAGTATTTCTGTGGGGTGTACTTAAGATATACATACATACATATATAATCACAAATATGTTAAATCTCACAGTAGGCCATACGACATGTTTGGGCAGACCCCATAACCATCCTCATTACTCTGATTAATATCACATCAGAGTAATGACACAGTGATGAACCAATCCACTCACTACACCACATTTTGCTTATTAGTATCACCTCCAAATTTATAAATTGTAATGAAGCACTAATATATAATGAACACCTGAGCTCTATGATCAAGCGTTACCAGATAGAAATTGCCTTAGAGACTCAAGTTTTACAGTTTGGACAAGTGATTTGATAATGATAGATAATATTAATTTCCTTATGAGTGCTTTAACTACCCTCACACCACCAACAAATATTAATATTTCATATCCATAGTAGCATGCCTTTGTAACATTTTCAAACACAAGTATATTTATGAACATAATATCTACATTAACTAATGTTTCCACAATTACATCCCTACAGACAGGTTATCGAGATAATACTGAAAATAGGAATTACAAATAAAGTCATGTCATAACTCTGGTTAAGAAACAAGGGGCTTAGAAACAGCCCAAATGCCCATCAACTGAGGAATGGATAAAGAAAATGTGGCTTTTTTATACAATGGAGTACTACTCTGTCAAAGAATGATAAGCTTGAGATATTCCTAGGTAAATGGGTGCATCTTGAGACCATACTCTTAAGTGAAATAAATTGGACACACATGTTTAAATGCTTCATTGTTTCTCTGCTGGGAGAAACTGAAAGTAAAATAAAGACTAAAATGTATTATATTGGGAAAGGGAAGAAAATGTCCAAATGGGAAAGGGAACAAGGGAGGGGGAAAGGAACAGAGGGTCAAGATAAATAAGAAATGGAAGGAAAAAATGGAAACAAAGCTTTTGTAAATAGGGAGGGAGGAGGGGTGAGGGGAGGGGAATAGGAAAAAAAGAAGCAACAAGATATGTCATGTACAGGTACAAATTCCCTATGATGAATGTTATCACTAGGTACATCTAAAATGTACCATTAAAATAAAATTAAAAAAAAAAAAAAAGAAAAGAAACAAAGGAATTTCAGGACCGAAAGGGATAATTTCAGTGCAGAATTCCAGTCACTGAAACAGCAAATTGGGGAACCCAGTACCGATAGGAGATGGTGCAGGGAGCTGACGGGGTACCTACTTTGTCCTCATAAGGTTAATTGAAGCTGACACTCATTTCAGTCTTAAAATGACTCTCCATTATGGTGAGATGAAAAAGTTTTCTTTTTGAAATAAAGACAGGGGAAATTCTCTCAATAGCTTTGCCTGGTTTAATGGAAAACTTTTCTTCAGTGACAAAGTCCCAGTATTCCCAATGAATTTAGCATTTGTGGAAAAGCAGGGCTAAAAATCTGATAGCATATGTATTATCTCCTCTGTGAATTAAAAAGGAAGTGGGAGAAAGTTGAAATAGAATGAAAACATTAATAGTCATCATCCCCTATTTCTCAAGCTTAGCTTTGTTTTCTAATTGTGTCTGACTTCTGATAATAGTAAAATTTATTTTAAACTTCTTATCTGGTGAATGGTAATGCATAAAATAAATCCCTGCCCCATGGAGCTTATGTTCTAAGTAGAGAACATATGGTATGCTAAGAAGAAGCATTTTCTTTCCTAGAATACAACAGTCTTTTGTCCCTGGTGTATAAAATGAGAGTTTAAGGAAGAGAAGAGGGTTTCAAGGGAGGGGAGGTAAAGGGGAAAAAAATCAAGATATATCATGTACAGGTACAAATTCTATATGATGAGTTTAGTCATTATGAATAACTAAAATATGCCAGTAAAATTAATTAGAAAAAATAAATAAAAATATGCAGGCAATTTTGCTATAAAAATAAATAAAGTGAGAGTTTCTTTAATTTTCAAATAAATTACTCTTACCAATTTTTATCCACTCTCCAATATCCCAAATATTTCTTTTTTCTGGGAAAGTTTTTAAATCATATGAAATTGAATTTAGAGTATACACTGATATACCTTACAAATATGTTGGGCTTTCCTTATAATGATGCCAATTATATTTCTTGAGAATTGTACTGGTTATTTTATTTGTTTTTTATTTTAAATCAAGAACATGTATTGGTACATTTTACATATAATGGTTACATTCATCACATTTATTTTGTACCTGTACATGATGCTTCTTGGTTCTCCCCCCTCTTCCCCACCCCTCCCCTCTGTTCCCTCCCTCCCTATTTACAGCAGGTTTATTCTTAATTTTCCATATTTTTCCTTTCCTTTTTCTTTCCTTTGTTGCCTTTCTGCTTTTCCCCTTCTTTCTTTCTAGTAACCTCTCCTTTGTATATTATCTTCCTTTTATATAATATCTATTACACCTCTTTGACCTTATTTACAGTTATGATTTCTCATATCAGAGAGACAATTCGATGTATACTCATGAGTGTCTGATTTATTTCACTTAAAAGTATGTTCTCAAGGAACATCCATTTATATATGAATGACTCTAGTTTATCCTTTTTTATGGATGTGTAGTACTCCATTGTGTAGAAAAATCACATTTTCTTTAGCCATTCATTGGTTGTTGGGCATTTAGGTTGTTTCCAAGACTTAGCTATTACAAATTGTGTTGCTATGAACATGGTTGTGCATATATCACTGTGATATGATGATTTTAATTCTTCTGGGAAGATCCCTAGTAGGGGAATAGCTGGGTCAAATGGAACCTCCAGTTGTAGTTTTTTGAGGAATCTGCATATTGATTTCCACAGTGGCTGGACCAGTCTACATTCCCACTAACAGTAGAGGAGGGTGCCTTTTTCCCCACAGCCCCGCCAGCATTTGTTATTGGTTGATTTTTCCATATACGCGGTTCTTTCTGGAGTGAGGTGGAATCTTAACGTTGTTTTGATTTGCATCTCTCGGATGACTAGTGATGTTGAACATTTTTTCTTATATTTATTTGCCATTTTTATTTCTTCGTCTGAGAAATGTTTATTCATTTCAATTGCCCATTTTTGGATTGGGTCTTTAAATTTGAGAGGTTGAATTTTTTTGAGTTCTTTGTATATTCTAGATGTTAGACCTTTGTTTGATGGATAGCTAGCAAAAATTTTTTCCCAGTCTGTGGGTTTTCGCCCTGCTCTGTTGGTGATTATTTTTGCTGTGCAAAAGCTTTTTAATAGCATGTGGTCCCAAGCACTGATTCTTTGTATTGTTTCCTGTGCAGTCTGGGTTCTGTTCATGAATTTTTTTCCTACTCCTATGTCTTTGAGGGTTCTTCCTATTCTGTTCTCCAGTAAATTTAGTGTTTCTGTTTTAATGTTTAGATCTTTGATCCACTTTGATTTGAGTTTATGTACTGGTTATTTTAATAAAATTGAAATTTATTGATTTTTACTCCAAAGCCTAAGAACAGTACACACTAGTTTTTGCATTTCTGTGAAGAAAATTCCTGAGTCCCACAACGTAAAGAGGAAAGGTTTATGTTTGCTCACGGCATTGCTGGGGTCAGTCCATGGTTTGGTGGTTCCAAGGCAGAAACATCATAGCAGAGAACAATGCAGAAGAAAGGTAGGTCATGGTAGCTGGGAACCAGATCAAGAGAACAGCACAAGAGAAGAAGGGCTCCAGGACCAGAAAAGACATCAAGCTCACACCAACATGACTCAGGCAGACAGACCCAGATGTGCATTTTCTTAATTCCCTAGGAAGCTCCCAAGACAATTAAGTGGACAGTTAAGTTTAACAGTCACACAGTGTTAAACACATACAGGATTATAAATACAATTTGAATTTTAGGACTAAAAGACATTGTGCTACTATCATGTAAACATGTCCCTTGTTTATTCTAAAATGGTGTCAGAGTAAGAATCAAATATTTCTTAATGAGGCAAACAACCAGACTATTTAAGAGTCTGCTCAAATCTGCTCTAAAATTATTTTTTTAATTATATTTTTCTTTTTGTTTTGATGTTATTGAGTCATGTCAAATACATGAAATAGGATACATTTGGTATTTAGTGACTTAAACATGAATTGAATATATGGAGGCCTACAATGATGAAAATATCTTTTTTATTGTATCAGAGCATAATTGATAAAATCAGATCTATTTTTACTAAATGTAATAATGAATATAAAATCACTTAAAAAACAATACTGCCAAATAAGTACCAAAGAGGTAAAAGCTTTGTGTGCTTATATTATCATGACAAGTATATTAGTTTCTCGCAGCATCTATTCAACTTTCTAAAAATCCAATTTTCTTATTTTTATACTATGAAATTATATTATTTTCAAATATTTCTCATGTATTTATTAGGACTAGAACATTTAAAAATAAAGTTGCAATGCTCTAAATTTGTTGTTTATAATTATATTTGTCTTTGCATTTTCTTTTTTATTGTAATATATCACTCACACTTCAATAAATTATGAAAAGAAAAAAGCCAATAAAGACTGTTTGTCTTTTCCAATTTAATATGCTAGATTTGAATGAAAAGCTATATAATTAATTGACATTAAATATCAATCTTAACGTAATCTGATAATCATGTATTGTCAGAATGTTAGATTTAGATAACTAATTTTTCTTTGGTAAATAAATCTTATACATGAAACACTGTGAGAAAGTGAGAAAAATCACTAATTAACTGTATGTGAAGTTTTTCCTCCAGAATTGAATACATAATGAATTTGTTCTGAATAAAAGGCACTTCTAACACAATATTGTAAGTGGATTCTATAGAGGCTAAATACCTATTTTTAAAAAACAAAAGTGTTCTGATATAAAATGTTTCATTTCTTTGCTCACATGGAATATTTCATCTTCTATTTCTATAATAGTTTGGGCAGATTGCATTTAGAAAATAATAAAATATTTATTTAAAAATGTATATTGTATTCAACACATTAGTGTAACACCATGTGGTAAAAGCATTTATTCCTATTTTTCAATATTTAGCACAATTTTAGTCTTTGTATATTATAAAATTCACATGTCCCTAAACTAATAATTACATTCAACAAAATGACAGATTACTTTGAAAATGCCTTTCTCTGAAGAATGATTACGTCCTAACTGAATGGCAGATGGACGGTATAAAATGCTCTGATTGCCCAGACTAGACACACTAACTGATAATCCATAATACCTGCATAAGAAACAAATTGCCGGCAGCATCTGATTTTTCCCATTTTTTTTTTCTTGCGGAGATTAATAATACCACAGACAACTTAAATTACATCACTTTAAAAATATACAACTAGGTTTGGGTCCAGAAAACCCAGTTTGAATTAACTGTATTATTAATGATGGGCAAGGTTATTTTTCCACTGAAAATCTGTACATGAAGTACACTGAAACTAGATTTCTTTCTGCCCTACTCTTTCTTCCCCAGGAGTCTCCCTCATTTTTCACTGGCTATGTATTAAAAGAAGTGGTTTGACTCTCTTTCATTTCCTAACAAACCTGGCACCTGATAAATGTTCACAGAGAGCCTTGGGCTCTGGGGAGCTTAGATCTGTATATATTAATCACAGTATGGATAGTTCATCTCCCTTTTATTGTTCTATGTCCCTTGTCAAAACTTGAGCTGATATATGTACACAAGAAGAATGCAGCATCCTCCGTTCCATGGTGTTCATATAACTGGAGCTGGGCTTTTTGTTCTCGGGATTTCCTCCTTGTCTTTGTACTTTGAAGAGACTTTAAATCTTTCCATTTTTCTTTTTTGTCATTGTCATCCTCTTTTGCAGTTTCTTTGGCAGCTTCCTCACCATTCTGTTCAGGTTGTAAAAATCTTCCTATTGTGAAGGGCTTTTCACACATCCCTCCGCTGGTCCGCCTCCACAGCATTCCAGGCTTGCTTTGATCCCTCTGCTTCCCCTTTCTTCTCATTACTCCTCCTTTTATTTTTCTTTTGGTTTCCATTCCAAATGTCTCCTTATAAATTGACACAAGATTACTCAGCAGGCAGGTCACATTGATCTGGCTACTGGAAAGCAAATTTCTTTCTAAGTAGAGAAATGGGAGTGTCTGGAAAAGAATATCCTTTGAAGAAAAAACACTAGACTTCGATTCCCACAATGTACTTCATGGGGAAAAGTGGGCGAAGAGGTCTAGCTCTTTAGGTCCTGACAGCTTATTTTCATAACTGGATTATTTTAGTCCCTTAAATAGCATGGAAAAATAATTCATACTTTCTGTATATGATTTTCAACTTATTTTCTTTGGGAAATCTATTCCTGTAAATATTAGAATTTCTTTAAGTCAGAAAATACAGAGAAAAGGGTGACCCAGCCAGGGATTGTTATGGAATTCAATGGGGTAAAGATGTGCTCCTTTGAAAGTGTGTCCTCATGCTCTTTAATTGAGCCCCTACTTGCACTTGTTTCTCAATTGTTCTCTGTTGTAGTCTGATAGCTTTCATCCTAACTGTTTGGTTTTTCCCCTATTCTCATTTATAGTGTCAACTTACATTTAGAGCAGTGAGAGTTAACTTGCTCACTGTGACATAGCAATCAATTAATCACCTTTAGCTTTGCCTCTTGCACGCCTATTGGCTGGGCTGTAATTGAGCCATGGGGCAAAAGCCATTTCCAGCCATAGCCTGTCAGCTTGTTCAGCAGTTCATTTATTAGTTTGATAAGATAACCTTTTCACAGTAACATCCAATCAAATGCACCAAGATTCACATACAGTGGGATTATTCAAAACTTCATGTCTAGATTCCACTCGGGTCAGATATAATGGGCAGAGAATTGTTCTCTGGGAATTGGGAATAGAAACTCTGTATGTAGCCCTCTGGTCATTAAACTCTAGGTCAAGATGTCGACAAAGACCATAGACTATGAGGCAGTTGTCAGTCAAATACTATGAATACAGAAATATGATTTGCCTTAATTTAAATATTATAAAAACCTAAATTTACTAAGCCATACGTATTTAGAATTTTTATTGAAGTATAATATTTTATGAAGAAATTGCATCTTTTCATTCTCCATATTGTTTAATATCTAGTAAAACTGTCTAGGTCTTGCTTTTCTTATATAATCAAAATACCTTATCTGCGAAATAGCTCCTTTTCTTTAGATAGAATATTATACTCTCTAAAGTACAATAAATACTATAAACCTTAGTTCGACTTATTGGGGGAGACAGGGTTCCATACATCCTAAGAGATAGGGCTCCAATACTCCAATGTCAACACAACGCAGATAAGTTTTTTACCACATGAAATTATTTCCAAAGCACAGGGAACAAAGAATAAATTCTGTTTGTTTTGGTACATTCAGGGTTTAATTGCAAAAGTCTTTTTATTATTCTTCACTTCATATTTCTTTCCCCAGGATTAAACTTATCATATACTAGACTTGACTTTTGTGAAATTCCCACTATTACATGCAGCGTTTTCTCACCTGACAGAAGCATTAGTACATAAGAAAGAAAAGTTGTGGTGGGGCTGGCGATCCTGTCACTGTTTCTTCCTTTTGAAAGTTACATGCTGTTCGGGACTCCCTGCAAGACAGACCTCTTATCTCAGCTGTGATGGGCACTGTTGGCAAACAAGCTTCTGCTTTTCAGCAACTTCAGAGATGGCTTTGAGGCCAGGGAGATTCTTCACCCAGGATATCCAACATCAAATGAGGTCATCCAATATGGAATGACTGAAGTCTCCTTCCAAGAGAATCGAAACTCTGACTTGTGGTAGGAATGTAAGAATTTCTTGCGTTTCTTTTACATTATCAATCCTTCTATGCTCTTTCATTATTCAGGAGCATATACGACACAGTACTATTAATTATGATTAAGAGTGTGGGAAGAGAGCATTTATTTACCTAATTTATTAGATGTTCACATGAGAATATGCTTAGAATGAAATTATAATATTATATTAATGTTATTGAATATTTATTGTGACAGGCTTGTTGGATGTATTCTATCAATACCAATTATTTTATGTATAATTCTTAAAATAGTTGAAGGAAGAGATTTAGAGCACTTCAAGTAACTTAAATGAAGCTATGTGGTTACTGGAAAATCAGAAACTACATTTTGAATCCCATTTGATCTAATTTTAGACTTTCTATTCTTAGATTTGAGATGATTTCATCCTGTGGTTCTCATATAGGAGCATAAATATGCATCAGAATCACATGGAAATTTGTGCAAATATGGAGTGCTGAGCTCTATGCCCAAGTTTTCCAGTTAATAAATTGGCGACTTGGCCAGTAAACTGGCATTTCTAACAGATTTTCAGCCAGGTTGATACTGCTGTGCACACTTACACATTCTGTAGTTCAAACAATACCACAATCACCCTTTCCAGTATTCTGGATTGACATAACTAAGTCAATGGAACTAGACTAATTGTCTGCATGGTTTCTGGCAAAATGAAGTATTATGTAGGTATTTCACTGTATTTCTTTACTTGCTTATAATTCTACACCTAATATTATTTATTTGTGAACAGTGATGTTAAACCTGGAATAATAATCAAAGCACTTTGATTTTAAAGCAATTATTTAAATTGTTTTTGGATTGTAATCCAAAAATCTGGAAAAGCTAAATAGTGAAATAACTGTGATGGTAGAATTTTTTCTTTGTAACTTTGCTTTATAAAAATCTTTTTACAATCCTTTACTATTAAATATATTTTTAAACAAAGATATTAACTTTCAAATTAAGGAAGAAAATAAAGAATAAGGAGCATCCAGGCCATTCTAGATGACTATACAGCGAATTCTGCTACAATATGACAAATAACATTTTTAAAGACCTTGCTTTGCAAACTTGTACAATAATAACCTTAGAGGTTATGGAAATATGGTAAAATGGATCTTCAGAGACACACTATTTAAAAAGACAGCAATCTAATAAAAATGGTAGCACAGGTTTACATATGTCAAATGTTTTATAAAAGCACAAATACTATCATTAATTTATCAGATTGTCTTCAAAAAGTCCTGACCCTGCTTCAGGAAGTGAGTGTCACTGTTAGGCAGCTTGTAAATTCCCCTGAAGTGCCGGACAGAGCATTATCTGACATAGCCTAGAAAGTTAACACCAGCTGTGCATGAGTGCGGCTGGCTGTCACCTCCTCACTGCACCCAACACATCAAGGTTACAAACAGTCCTCATTGTCAGTCCCAAAACATGTTCTTCCTTTCCCAGTCTTCTTTCCTTTGAGGCACACACACCTAAGTGACGCTTAGTTTAGTAAGAAGTGCAGATGAAACACTTGATTTTTAAGGGTGTCTTTTTACTTCAAATCACTCCTGTATAATGACAGAGAAACTTTTTTTTCTCTTCTTCTTCTGCAGGACCAAAAGCTACTGGCTGGGAGAATTATACAAAATGAATTTGAAAATAAGGATGTTTGTGAATCATTAATCCAGTCACTTTTAGGATTAAAACGAGCCACATATAAAATGTAAATTTGCCATTTTAGAGACTTCACATGTAGATAATGCTTATGCTTTGGTTGTCCAAAATATTGTTCTCGACTTTTTGCTATTTGCTCTTTGAATCTTTTGTGTAAAGAAAACAATTCCTGTTCTATTTACATTCTTTTAGGCCACATTCTTATGATTTTGTAGCATGTTAAATTTTTTGGTGTGTGGGGTGTGTGTATGGGTGTGTGTGTGTGTGTGTGTGTGTGTGTGTGTGTGATTTTCTGATATTCTAAAATACAGATTTCTTTCTATCTGTAGTTTCTTCTGAAATACTTTATTTCAATGTTCTCACTACCTAATATTTCTAACTTCCTTTTTTATGCATTGTTTGGTGTTTTGGAGTCAAAAGGATTTTACATTATACGTATTTGGAATGATAAAAGATTATGTATATATATAACCGACACAATTTTATATATAACTCTCACAAATGCTAAGAAATAGCAAAACACAAGCTAGTTGAGAAATGCACTCTGTGAACCAAGGCTGAGGTAGGTAGCAGCTGTCCGAGCTCTGTGCTTGTGTCCCTTGTGTGTTCCTGCACAGCTTGCTTCAGCTGGAGGCAGGTATCTGTGTACAACTGGTGCTTCAGAGAAACAAAATCATGAATAGGCAACCATAAAATTTCCATTATACTTAAAGTGTTGACTAATATGTCAGTTGCATAAAATGGAGTTTTTGTTTTCAAAACAAGCATTGTAGTAGAACTAACTCTATGTGCTTGTGAAAATAAAATACAAAATCATGCAGATGTATTTTTTGGAGAGTAAATATTAAAGGTGTGTTTTACAAAGGTTATGCAGGGTAGCATCTTCTATTACATGTCTAATTTATTGCAATGTGCTTTTCATGCAGAATTCGTCCAACTGGATGACAAAGTATTTATTTTCCAGATAGATGCTCCTGCATTAGGCTTGTATTTTTTTTTTTCTTTTCATGATTTTTTTTCTTATGTTTAGCACCAAATGCTTTATACTTTTGATTCTCAAGGAGTATGAACATCAACAGAAGAAATTTGCTGAAAACCATTTAACAGAGATATCCATTTACACGTCTTATTTAATTTCACATTCAATACTCTAAAATATATGCTAAAAATAATATGCTTTGTTCCACCTCTTTATATGATTTTATACATTATTGGACCTTACATTACCTTACCTTAACTTACCTTACCATACAAACTAGAATTTTATTACTCCACTTTAGATATAAGGAAACAGAAATGCAAACAAAACAGTAATAGCTTCCTGTATACTCACGGTCATTCAGAGGCAGAGCAAGACCTACAATTCACAGCTTTCCACTCATGAGGCTGAGATTGTTGGCTGTAAGTATAATTTTGTTTTTTACTGCATGTTTCATGCTCTATCCACCATATTTACTCTCTAGAATGAAACAAAAAGCTTTCTAGAACTCTGAAGCAAAATAATTCTTTGTCAAATTCACTGTCAATTTATCAGAGATGGCTTAACATAAAATCAATATATTCCCAAGAACTTCTTCCTGACCTAGCTGTGCTTAGCAGACAAGGACAGTATTTCTGCACACTAAAGTGTAATAGGCCAAAAAGCCATTTCCAGATTTTAAAAAATGTCGAAGGAACTAGAATAGTGAATAGTGGAGCATAACTGAAAATGCTCTTTTGTGATTTTCATGCCCTCCTTCTTCCCCTCTTTAGACCACATTCTCCAAAGAAACTTCTTTGATTTGTAAAGCATACATGTCAGAGGTTTGTTACGTATTACGAAAGATGTTAATCTGCTATACTTTTTGGAAGACTGAAAATTAAATAAAATATTTGCCTGTTTGTGATGATGTGGCTAGTTGACTATATCTTAATGTAGAAGAGGGAAGAAGAACTGAATTCCCATAAGACTAAGATAATATAGTAAAAATGGTTGGCCCATGGTAGCTCTCTGAAATGCCATAGATACTATAATTGCTTCTAGAATCCAGCATTCCCCGTACTGGTTAAAGTCAGTGAGCTCCAGGGCCTGATAGCCTAAGTTTCTATTTAGATTGCCACTGACTAGCTATATTTTCTCACGTTCCTTGCATTTGCTGAAGATCCCTTTTCTTTGTAAAACAGAAGTGGTTACTAGTTCTGACGTTATTCAGTTGTTTCAAGGATTAAATTAAATACTTAAAATTGTGTGAGTTCTTATGCTTTCTACCTACCCACCATAAAAACTTCCTAAATGATTTTACATATTTTTCAATGACACAAAGAATGTAGAATGTCACAGCTAAGGGTAGCTACTATCATCAAAGACAAATTATACAGAGAATAAAATATAACATGTATATTTTCAACTAGTTTTAATAATATTTCTTTTTTATTATACTCAAATCTGAATCTTATTTAATGACAAAGCATGTGATTTCTTAAGGTATTATAAATAAAGCCTAGAAGCCTCCTATACAAAATCTTCATATATAACTTTTAAATGCATTACAAACCTCACTGACCAAATATATATCAAACAAACAATTGTATATGAGCACCTGGAGAAATCTAAAAACAAAAGGAATTTGGAAAATAAAAGGATACTGAAAGCTCCATAGCGAAACTGTGGGTACATAAAGCCACAATTTCAGATAGGGAGGCAGCTTTATGTCTGCAGTTAAGACTTAATCTACCATTATAACTCAAACCCAAGGTCTAATAGGAGTGAGGAGGTGCAGCATATCAAGGGTGAGACTTTTATTCATACACAAATAGCAGACGGGAAATACAATGCAATTATATAGAGAATTCCAGGCACAATAAATAAATGCACTCTCTTGTTAAATTTGTCTCAATGTGAAGGTAATACTTTAACATTCTGCTCTCAGCTTTTCAAATTGATTTCCTTTGCTTGTCGTACATTTTTTTTAAGCAAACAACTGCATTTTAAAAAAATAAGTCATTTCAATTGTCGAGCAGTTAGTAGTAGTATCTACTTTATTTGAAAGAGTCAAAACAAGGTTAATGCAGGTATATTGACATCTTAATGCTTCCTGGCAAGGTAATAGCTCCTTAAGAAAAGTAAATGGGGAAGAGGTAGATAGTATAGCAAAATCTAACACAATAGGATAAAATTATGCAAAGTAAATACTTCTCTGTATTTTGAATTCAAGGGCAATAGAATAAAATGTCTTCATAAAATGATGGTCTTAACACAAATATCAATATTCTTAACTTACTAACAACCTGGACATACAATTTTTATCAAAAAATCTGCAACCACAATAA
Source organism: Hystrix cristata (assembly GCA_004026905.1). Lineage (NCBI taxonomy): Eukaryota > Metazoa > Chordata > Mammalia > Rodentia > Hystricidae > Hystrix > Hystrix cristata. The sequence continues at coordinate 10,258 of PVJO010015948.1, read as the reverse complement.
TAATATTGACTCAGTATAAATAATTATACTTAGTAAAAAGCCTTTGTATATCAGCAATTGGTTTTTAATACATTAGTTTTAATGACTTGGTGACAGGTTTTATTTTTATCCTAACTTAATAATAAGGAAATGAAAATACTCCATGAGGTCAAAAACCTTGACCAAGGTCACAGCAATTTAAGAGGAAAAGTGGGGACAAAAAAGCTCACCTTCATGATTTGCTCTGAAACCCCAGCTAATGTATCTGAGTTTTTATTTTGTACTGACTTTTAATTCATCTGTGCTCTGATCATTTCTAAACTCTGCATTTATTTCCAGAAGCTAGCTAATCCCCATGGTCAAAATTATTTTCATTTTCTTAATACGGTATACAATTTTTAAACAACTGCATTTAAACTTCTTTGACTATGTACTTAAAATGGCAGTCAGTTTCACTATATAAATGCCTTATTTGAATAAATTAAAGTGAGGTTTATGAATTTTTACCAGTTCTGTCTCAATAATCAACATGTCTGGCTTTTACTTATAATGTCCAAGAAATATATAACTGGAGCTGTAAAATCTCCTTTGTAATTAAAGTCACATGTGATTTTTCTCACTTGCTAACTCTTATTTAATATGCTATTTGAGCTTAGTTTCTCTATTTCCTGGTTTATAAGCTATCTTCTGTTTTTACTTGCTCTTTTACTAGTGTGTCCCACATGAACTGCAATTTCAGTGGTGCTCTTCCCGTATTGCCTCAGGAGTTAAATGAGTACTTTGCAAAGAGAATATCTGGATTAGAATCTAGCTCTGAATTTGGGAGGTTTAATTTTTTTTGAGTTCTTTGTATATTCTAGATGTTAGACCTTTGTCTGATGGATAGCTAGTAAAAATTTTTTCCCAGTTCATGGGTTTCGCCCTGCTCTATTTGTGATTTCTTTTGCTGTGCAAAAGCTTTTTAATAGCATGTGGTCCCAAGCACTGATTCTTCGTGTTGTTTCCTGTGCAGTTTGGGTTCTGTTCATAAATTTTTTCCCTACCCCTATGTCTTCGAGGGTTCTTCCTATTTTATTCTCCAATAGATTTAGTGTTTCTGTTTTAATGTTTAGATCTTTGATTCACTTTGATTTAGTTTAGTACATGGTGAGAGACTTGGATCTAGTTTTAGTTTTTGGCATGTGGCAAGCCAATTAATGGGCTCAACTCAACTATCAAAAGAAACAGGCTAGCAGAATGGATCAAGAAAGAAGATCCAGCAATATGCTGCATACAAGAGACACATCTAACCCAAAAGGAAATACACAGATTGAAAATCAAAGGATGGAAAACAGTATTTCATGCAATAGGAACCCAGAAAAAAGCAGGGGTAGCTATCCTAATCTCAGACAAAGTAAACTTCAAACCAAGACTAATCAAGAGGGATAAAGATGGCCATTACATACTTCTCAAGGGAAAACTTCAAGAGGAAGAAATGACAATCATTATGCACCAAATATTGGGGCACCCAAATACATAAAACTAATATTATGGGACATGAAAGATCAAATAAACACTAACATAATTATAATGGGAGACTTCAACACCCCACTCTCACAAAGAGATAGATCAACTAGACAGAAAATCAGCAAAGAAATATCAGAACTGAATCAACTCTGTGAATAAATGGACTAGGTGTGATATTGAAGAAAGAGTCAAACACCGAGACTCTCTTCTCTCTTGAAATGTTAAAAATTATGGATCAGTTTCCAAAAACTTTTGTCATTTTTTTTTTTCTGAAAGAAATGTGAAGAACAAATTAGATTGTCCATGATAGTGCTTCATATAAAAGCCCTCTTGGATCTACCTCCTGACTGAATACTTGTCATTTTCTTCCACTCTCCTATCTGGTTTTCCTTTCCCAAACACATTAAATTATATGTATTTCTCAAGTGATCCATAATCTTTAGGCTTTCTCTCATTGTTCTTGCTCCTTTCTTTACTTCTTATCATCTCTTTTTGTTTCTACTCTGATTAAATTTTATTAATTCATCAAAGGGTGTGAAATACTCCCTCTCTTAAGGAATCATACCTGAACTTCTTTGGGGGAATTAATCTCTTCATTGCCTTCACATCACCCCCCAGCACAGGTAGGATGGGCCTCTGAACACAAGAACAACTAGCCCCCACCGGAGCCCAGGATTTATGTAGTATTAATACAATAAAGTCACATGTGGGCTACAATTATCACTTAAATGTGTCTACACTTTTACTCATTTTTTTGAGACAACACAAGTGAGTGACTTCTTAGCATATGCGGAAACAACCTAATAATGCTTTATTTTTTTTCCCTTAAGTATTTTGTTCTTGGAGACATATGCTGCGATTTCTCACTTTTTACCGTCACTGACTATTCCTTTTAACCTAGCTTTTCTAGGCTCTGAGTTACTTAATTTAAAATTAACTTTGATTTTCTATATTATTTTGTTTTCTTTTCACTGATTTCTACAAAAAGGAGAAGGGAGGAGAAGAGGGAAGGTGAAGATGGAAGAGAGAAACTAAAATGAATGAATTTTTATTATTTTAGTAAAATGAGGCATGCCTACGTATATATATTTTCAATCCTGAGGCAAGAGAAAATTATAACTTTGTATTTTGTACATGATAAATTCATAATTGCATTTATATTTTCCATGGTAAGTATGGCACATTTAGTTTCATACTTATGACGTTTAATCCAAACTATGTCTCCTATGAAAGCTTAATCAATTTTAATGAGAGGTGACTGAGTAAAAAGGACATAGAAGCTTCAAGTTCCAGTATATTAATCATATTAAGACTCTCTCTCTGTAGGACACCATTTCAACCTCTTGGTACAGAATGAGCAAATAGAGATCATGTCACAGGATTAATTAATGTAAGTATTTTAAGATAATTGAAAAATATATAGATGTGCACACACATACATTTATTTGAAACTACAGTGTGTAGTACAATAAACTTGAAACACTACAATATAAGGAAGGAAAACAACATTTAAGTACTACTTGCCTGATTAGTTACCTTAACCATTGAAACTTATCCATGCAATTGCAATCTACTGTTAATTATCTGTTAATAGAAAAGTTCAAAAATTCTCCCGCAAAGTTATCATAAAGTATATTTTTCTTTATATGGAAATGTATTATGTAGAGTAGATGTTATTTTTTTTTTTAACCAAGAAGATGTATTGGTACTTTGTGTACATAATGATCATGTTCAACATGGTTATTTTGTACCCGTACATGATATATCTTGGTTTTCCCCCTTCTTTTCCACCCCTCCCTTTCCTTGCCCCACCCTTCCCTATTTGCAGCAGGTTTATTTACATATTTTCCCTTTCTCCTTGCTTTTCTTTTTCCCTTCCTTCTTTTCCTCCTTCTCCCTATCTAGTTGTCCTCTTTTTTGAATACTAAGCGCATTCACAAAAATTGAGATGTACCCTTATAATCTTGATTCCAAAGTATAAGAGAGAAAATCAGCCAGGGGTCTTTACTACAAAAATACTTGATACAACTCAGTTCTCATAGATTCGTCTGGGCTATGTCTTTTTCTTAAAGTTAGAATTTTCTAGCTTGTGTTATTTGTTCTCTTTGTTCAAGTAAGAGTGACAACTTGCTACTTCCTACATTGTAACGGATGATCCTATTTTATTTTTCATTTAACACTATATTTTAGGCTATCTCAATGAATCTACAATTAAATCTAATTATAGGGAATGTCTACTAAAAAAAAGTTAAAATTATCTTATATCTAAATTTTGGTCCCATAGAGACACACGAAGTCTGTGCTGCTGCCTACTGTGCTGTGTTGCCTCCCACAGCACCTGTCTCCTTGCATCTGTCTCCTGGGGGACCTTTGTTAACTCCACTGGGATTTTTAAAAGTAATTTTCCAGGAAAATTGTGAGACATAGAACCTGACGTGACCTGTCTTACAACATTTTACCGTATTATTTAAAGATTTCCTTCGGTATGCCTTTCATGGGAGCTTAGATTTCATCAGTTCCACCTGATTCTGAGCTCCAAGCACCTCCTCTCAACTCAGTAAGTACCGCAGCTGACCTCCGGAAGAGCCCACTTATTGTCTTCATTTCATATGGTGAAACAACACAAGACTCCCCATACCTCTCTGGTACACTCTCTGACCACGTCAAGAAGCTGTATCACAGGACCTTACATCTAACCTGGTCAGAAGTTACCAAAACCTCTGAATTAAGCAAACACTGTTTAATGGGAGAAAGAACATAGAAAAGAGCCAGCAAGATATGCCATTATTTCCCCATGGAGTGTTTCATTACAGAGCTGACCTATGACATTTGTCAAAGATTTGTGTGACAGTTAAAGTAGATTGACACCTTGATTGGCTTGGGAGCGGCCTGTCTTAGTTACTTATCTCACTGAGACAAAATACCCGACACCTGCCAGTTAAAGGGGGAAGGTTTATTTCAGCTCACAGTTTGTAGAGGTTTCAGTCCGTAGTCGGCTGGCTCCAAGGCAGGGGGGCGTGGCAAAGGACAAAAGTCCCTGGCAAGGCAGCCAGAAAGCCGCAGCAGCAAGCCTCCTGGAGTCGATGCCATCCATGCTACATGGCGCCACCCACATTTGAGGGGTGGACCTTCCCATTATCCACACCCAGAACTAGGCTAAATCCAGCATCACACACCCATGATCCAGTCACCTCCCAAAAGCCTTACCTATTAATGCATGAGGCTTTAGGGGACAGCTAGATAAAAGCCATTCTGAGTATACCTGGGTGCATCGTGGAGGCGGGACCCTGGGCTCCATATTAGGTCCCTTGTTCCTTCCTCTCCAGTACTGTTTCCCTATTCTAATTCCTGGTCACCATGAACTAAGCAGCTTTTTTGTTTGTTTGTTTGTTTGTTTGTTTTTCATTTTTTATTACACCTGTCTGCCATGATGTTTTTGTTTTGTAGTTAACCAACAATGGGCGCTATTCTCTGAAACTGTGAGCCACGTTAAATCTTTCTTTTTTTAAACTGTGAGTGTCATGTATTATGACCCAGTGGCTGGAAAGCTAATATACCCTACAAAATTGCACCTGGTGAACCATGAACTAAGTCTCTTTTGTAGCTCATTATTTGTAAAGAAGTGATTTGGGTCCCAAAAAAAGACCCTGAATTTTTCCCATCTTTCCCATCTTCCTATCTAAGATTTCATCTCCTCAAATAAAGACCCAACATACATTTCTGGATTGTATCTCTATTTTCTAGAGACCTAAAAATCAATTATATGTAAACTTCAGTTTGTATTATAAAATATAGCATTAACAAACATTGTTATGATTATATCAATTCGAGTAGAACAGCCCCCGATAGGAGACAACTAATTCAGCCTGACTGGTCAGCCTCCAAGAATTCCCTCCTTTCACATTGCATCTTTTCTCCAAATAACTGTGTGCTCCCAGTCAAAACAGATGGAGGCAAACCCAGAGGAAGTCCAAAGCCTAAGGGTTGGATGGAGACAGGGGGATTGAGGCCAGATTGTAACACTAGCGCTCTGAGACCACCAGCTCGAAGAAGAATAGTGGGAATATAGCAAAGATGGAAAAGGAAGCAGACATGCAGGAAAAAAATCTAGCTACAGGAGTCCATGTGATGGAAATGATATTTGACATGATTGTTCACGGTTGTAACTTAGGGTTCCAATAAAAACCAAACATTACTGTTTGGTTTTCCCATATGTTAACCCAGGTTTCTCAAATACCTTCCATTTTTCCCAGAAGCAAATTTGCAACAGTGTTCTGTTATTTGCAGCAAGGATTTTAATTGGCATGTTCTCTGACATTTTTCCAATCTTAATCTCTTGTCTTACATTATACCTGTTAGTTCATGAACACTTAATTTCTTGGTATTGTTTCTGAAAATACTTTACTTCTCATTTTAAGAGAAAATATATAAAAAAGCATGTATATGTATATATGCATAAATATAGTAATGTATCATTACCAAGTTTAGTGAGCCAAAGACTCCACATATTTAGGTAGAATTACCTTGTTATCTCTATGCAGGATGCCTGGTACATGTTTTAGTCTCAATAAATACTAGTTTGATTAAATGGAATGACATTTAAAACATGGATAATGAAAGAACTTGGAGAATTCACTCAATATTGAATTTGATAAAAGTGAATATGTCATGCAGTGGGTCAATGAGCGAGATATAGAAGAAATACATTTATAAAAATGGAGTGTATCTATATTTTAATATTTTTGTCTAAATCTTAAATACGATATTTAAAATATGAACAAATACCGTTATAAGGAACTTTAGAAGAGCACTAAAAACAACACTTTTTCCTCCTTTCTTCTAAGGATCAATAATCTGAAAGGTTATCATGTACTTCTTTGCATAGTAACAAAAGCCAAAGACACTGGCAAAGCTTCAGAATCAATACACGTATCGGAGAACTGCTGAAACTCATGGATACAAGACATAAATGGAAGAAACGACCAAAAAACACAATTATTATGAGGTTATACAAGATAACATGGAAGAAAACAAAATTCATTGCAGTTTAGTGACATAAAAAGATGATATATTTCATATGAGATCACATATTGCTACAAATTTTATTGTTCCTTTCTCTTTGTCAGTGTGTAGCTACTGTAATATAAATTTCAATAAATCCTATGATTGTATTATGCATGTCAATATCTAACTCATAAACCACGGTAAAGCAAAATGTTATCACTAACATTTTCTAAACATTATATTTTTTCATAGTTTTAAAAATATATTGGTATAAAGTCACCTTGTAATTACTTTACAATACGTAAATGAACTTCCTGGTGATTAATTATTCTTTAATCCCCCCTTTGTTGTCCTTTTGACAGACATTCATATAGAACTGTGTCGAGGGTTCCTGTGTGTGTGTATGTGTGTGTATATGGGTGTATATGCTAAAGAGAAGGTGTCAATGATATGCCACCATTTACAGGAATGATAGCCAGCTAATTTATGGTCATATGTTCTTATATTACACTGAATAATATCTAGACTTTAATTCACCAATTACAACCACCTTTTTTATACTTACATGATTGAAAAAGATAACTCCCGCCACTTAAAAATGAAGAAAAAAAAGTCACAACAAGAAACATGTATGTTTTTAAAGTATGAGTTGTTGGTGATTTTAAAATTATCCACATCTGAATTATAAATGTGCTGAATAATATACAGATAAAATATCCGAAATGAAGATAAAGTTCCAGGAAAAATTATGAAGCAATTCATGCATCAAAAATAGACAGTATATATACACACAAGTATGTGTTGAAAAAATGAATAACTAGTACATGAATGAATGCATGTGTGTGCGTGCACACGTTTATAAAATGAATGGGTGAGGGAATGAATGAAATGCTATATTAAAGCTGCAGAATTAGGAGTAAAAATTTGAGATTCATTTCTCTTTTAGCTTTGGAAGAGATAGGCAAATGTATAACACTGACTATTAACACAGATAAAAGCATAGTTTATACTATGTATTAAGTGTTGGATAAGGATGGAATTCAACACATGTAAAAAAGAAATAACACTTTTATTTAGTCAAAAGTTTTGCTAATTTAGTCAAAGAGGATTTAAACCGAAACTGGGGGAAGTAAAAAAATCCAAATTAAAAATGTAAAAAATTGACATGATGGGTACCATTTCATTATTAATTTATTGAGCACCAAACATAAAAATGAATAGTAAAACCCACTTCATGTTTCAACATAAGGATTCCAAGATGTGTCTATAATGTTCTCATGGCCATGTTACTTCATGTGAAAAAATCAATCTTATTCAAAATCACTAACAACTTGTCAGGTAAAGGAGAGTTTCATTTTGTATTAAGACGGTACAATAGCTCTATCTAGAATTCTGTTATTCTGGGAATGAAATCTTTGTAGAGGATATTCTGATGAAGAAAAATGAGAGGAAAACAACAATGTGGTTGCATAATTATGTTGTAAATTGACTGAACAAAAGGAGAAAATTTATAATGTATTCTAGATATAGATAAGACGTAATGTAGAAAAATTTAAAAACTATGAGAAATGAAAATATCAGGTTCTTCTGGAATTCTTACCCTACAATTAAAAAAATTAACTAACAAATTGCTCATTTTAGAGGTAAATGAAACTATTTGTATCAATTTAAGGTAACTGGAAAGGACAAGAATTCTGGAAACTACCTTTAGATATTTGAGATAACCGAATTTAAGCCAACAGTTTAGTAATAGAGAAAGAGAAAATAATAGTGTTGACCAAAAGGCTACATGATATTAATTTCATTCTTTCAGTATTTACCAGCAGTAAGTGTGCAAGATATTCTGCCATTTATTGAGTTCCATATATCCCCAGGTCATTCTAGTATGCACACTTTATCAGGCTTTATCAGCTTCTTGAAATGGCCCAGCTACCATAATTCATGAGGAAGTCAGTAATCTATTAATTTCTTTATTTGAGTTAAGCAATGTATTTCAAATCTAATTTTCATAGAAATTTTGATCCAGAAACATTTATATTTCGGAGACTATATATTAAATGAAATATTTAGAAATACAGACTCCAAGGAGGAAATGGTTACCAGTCGGGTTTTAAAATAAAGGTACTTGAATGCTTATACAATGATGGACTGAGAAGTTAAAAATGATGCTGAATGAACAATATTTGAACCACGCTGGAAAGCATTAACAGCTGTCAGGGAGAAGTAGATGTTAGTAGAGTCCCGAATGCTTGATATTTTAGCTCAAAGTGGGCAGCTGTTGCTGGAGTGGCAGTTTAAGGCAAATGGTAGAACAGAACAACCACTTTCCTATCCACAATTGCCTAACCTCCCTTCCACCCAGGTTCCCAATAGTATGTATCATTGGCCAAGCACACTCAAAAAGCTAACCAGGAGCCTGGAAGATGGAGCCACAGGAGTTCGCTCCCCTGTGTTTGGAGAAAGTGGTGCAGAGGGTAGATGTAATTGTGCAATCACAGGACCAAATCACATTCCAGCATTGTGAGCCTGGACACATTATAAAGCCATTTGAGAGTTTGAGAGACTACCTCTTATTTTATGAGAGTAAGACTAATAATTTCTACTGCGTAGGATTGTTATCATGATTAATTGAAATAATGTATAGGAAGCATCACATGGGCCTACCTATAGGGATTAGTGCACAATTGGTAAGTACACCAAGTGTAAATATTTACAACATCATTAAGATAAGAAAACGTAAAACATTATATTGAATAAAAATTAAGATAAAGATGAAATTAATCTAGTAAGCTGCAGAAAGAAACCCAAGGAAACTGGTTTTAGATACATACTTTACAGATGTGCTCCAAATACTATAAGCTAATTTTCTTTAGAAAGACAACAATTACAATAGAATACAAAAATTTACATACTGTATGATAAAACTAAGTTAGAAATATACACATACTTAAAGAAATTACTATAAGAGAACATAGTAAAGAGTTAAAATTTTTTCTGCATGGTAAATACATGGGTTTGTTTGAGAGTTTTTGTGTCATGTGTTTTCCAAAACGTATATGGAAGACAAAACAATAAAATATAAACTAAATTATAAAGCGTGGAGGCAGAGTGCTGTTTAAAGTAGAAGCATTCAGAGCCTGAACTGAAAGATGGATCTGCCCTTAGCTAACTGAAACCCCCGCCAAAACCGCAGACATTGTTTAGTGATTTAAAACTTCTGAGTTGCAACTGCTTCACGTATATAATGTAGTAATAATGTCAGAGTTATATTTAAGATTATTGATGAAAATCAATATGAATAACATTAACGACTACTTTAGTGCCTATTATGTTAGATTGAAAACTGTTCACTAAAAAAATTGAAAAAGATTGAATTCCTAAATCTTAATATCTGTAAAGTAGTAAATGCAACATCATCTTAATTGGTGTTTTATAAACTATCAACTTTACTATTAATATTCCGAGTACAGTTATTTCTATTATGAGCACTACTATTATAATTACTCATAATCCTCCCCCATTCTCACACTATTATTACTACTAGCACTACATATATGACTACTACTGATTATATGATTGAATAAACATAAGCATCAAAAATATATGAGTAAACTAAATAGAAATAGTCCACTGATTGCTTATGTTTCAGGTAAAAATTTTCAGAATTTGGTTAACAGATGTTTTTATTAGGAACCTTTGTTTAAGAAAAAGGCATTTTAGAAATAGGGAGGGGTGGGTGAATGGAAGAGAGGGGAGGGGAAAGGGGAAG
>PVJO010015947.1:0-43374 GCA_004026905.1 Hystrix cristata | reverse complement strand
TAACTTTGGTTTTCCAATTTTTATAAAATATTTGAGGGAACTTCCAGTCTTCTGTTGCATAGGTAATTTAGAAAAGTTTAAATAATAGGCATTAATGAACATAAAGATTTTAAAATGTCATTAATTTTAATGTGTTGTTTTAATTACATTTTAGTGTGCTAAACAGAATCTGGAGGATATCGTATTTGCTAGTATTGAGATTTTTACAAATTTAATTTCTTCCCTAAAAGGCACATAGGGCAGAACCAAAAAGACCGTATTTATTTTCTTTTTTTTTTATTTACTTTTCAATTTATTACCTAGATTTCTTTTTTATTTACCAAGAACATGTATCAGTACATTGTATACATAGTGATCACATTCATCATAGTTAATTTGTACCTGTACATGATGTATCTTGGTTTCTCCCCTTCCTCAACCCTGCCTTCCACTCCCCCACCCTTCCCTATTTATTGTAGCTTTATTTACATTTTAACAGAAAATACTTTTTTTAAAAAAAATTACTTTTTTTATTTTATTTTTTAACCAAGAACATGTATTGGTACATTGTCCATATATTGATCACATTTAACATGTTTGTTTTGTACCTGTACATGGTGTCTCTTGGTTCTCCCTCCTCTACCCTTCCCTCCCTTCTGTTCCCTCCATCCCTATTTACAGCAGGTTTATTTACAATTCTCCATGATTTTCCTTTGTAATAGCTAGGTCTTGGAAACAACCCAAATGCCCAAAGCCCAACGTATTTATTTTCACTAAGGAAACATGTTTAAAGTCTATATACCAGGCGATTTCCACAAGCCAATTTTGTAGGAAAAATGAATAACAATAACCCAAATAGGATAGTTCATACAACCATAATTTTCCATGCTGAAACAGAAATCTTTGAAAAGGGGAACCAGGAAAATTAAAAGTAGAAATCTTAAGTCGTTCCAATGTGGGAGTTAAATGGTGCATATTTCATGATAAGCTCAGAATTGTTGAGATTAATACTTCATTTGAGATCAAAGTATAGAGTGAAAATGACTTCCATCCAGATCTATTCCACAGAGACTGATAAAAAGTGATTTATTTATGAAATAGACTTATTTTTAACCATAAAAGTGACCTGCTTATAATTGGCCTATTCTCTAAGACCACAACCTATGTCAGCACAAAGGTGTACTTTGTATACTTCTCCTTATCCTCCCATGTTGATTTCCACAGCATTTCTTGGCCTCCTGTCTAACTGAAAGTGAATCATCCTACCGGCAAGTCCCACCACTCCAATTCAGGAAATGCTGCCTCATTTTTTTCTTTACCTTGACCTATTACAACTTCCGGGATCCACCGAGAATTTTACATTAGGAAGTTATTTATTTTTCATAATCTGGGAGCAAGGTCTGTCCTGGTAACGCATTTAATGGTGATTTTTTAAAACTACTTCTTGAACGGTCTTTATCATTGTATAAGAAGCCTGTAGTTCTAATGAAAAATGTTTAAATTGATAGTTTGCGCTCTATTATCATGCTGTCAAGATTTCTGCAAAGCAAAAACATTAACATAATCCAAAAAGCAATTTAAAATTGAATAACATAAGGGAAAGTGGAGTATTCCATGTAATCTTCATAACTGTTCTGAGTTAATATATCCTAAAAAATACACACATACATTTTTGAGAAAAAATTTGTGAGCAAGAGATGAAGAGTTGGTGCATTTCAGCTAATCAGGGCACACAAATCATGTACCTTATTTTATTTAGATATTATATATGAAAGTAGTTATGTAGGGGAAGTACAGATACCAGAGAGTTTCTTGTGCTTTTCATGCATTTCCTTCTTTTTGAACTTTTAAATCAGGAAATATTGGAAATTAAGCTTTTAAAGTGGTGTATAAAACCGTATTTTTGTAGAATATGCCTGGGAGACTTAAAGTGAGTGTGCAAGTGATAGATCAACTTTGGGTGGAAAGACTAGACATTTTAATATTTATTGAAATGTTAATTTAAAAATTTTTAAGTTGTATCTTTTTCTGTCATTGGAGCGGCTTTGAAAAAGTCTTAGAAATTTCTACAACTTGATTTTTATTTTATTATTCAGTTAATAATCAGATATTGACATGTTCACCATGTCTGTAGATCGATTGTTTTGCTGTTGAGAGTGAACTAGAATATTGCCGAAATCAGATACATTTTCCTAGTTTTAACTTTAGCACGAAGGTTAAATATTCAGTGGGTCGAGTTGGCACATTTGTGTTATACACATGGGCTCACCTTTCATTTTTGACTTTGCTTTCTAGTTTACTACTTGTACATTTTATTATTTACATGTTATTAAGCACATGGAGAAGGGTATATTTAAGGTCTAAGTATATTTAATAAGAAATTATAAACTATGCAAACCAACATCCTCGATTATTATATACTAATGAGCTTAGCTTTTTTTCTGGATGCTTGCAGTTTTGGTCAAGATGTGGAGTTACTTGTTTTTTTTTTTTTTTTAAAGCAAAAAATAAAAAAACAAGAACATCCTACAATAAGGAATGGGTGAGACTTGCTAATATGGAAACCAGCTCTGGTTGCTTAAAAAAGAAGAGTATGTAGGAAGAGCCTATAATTTCTCCTACTATCTTTGGGCTTGGATAAATGCCCAGGTTAATGACAAAGGGAACTTTGAGGGAAGACTCTAAATCTACCACATTAAGAGAGAAAATGGAAAATCAGATGGATAACTTCGTTAAAAATGTAACTCATGCAGAATCTTGGAGCTTTCAAAGAATAATAGCAAGATTTTATTGACTTTTTTCCAAATTGAAATATCACTATATTTACCAATTTAAATTATTTTGAAAATAAGCAGCAGTGCAGCTGTAAGCCATTAACTACAGTCAAACTCTTAATGGAGCTGCTTTCTGGTCAGTTTTCACATATCCATGGTAGTTCAGTCTTGTCTTTGTATTTTGTGGTTTTAGGGATTGAACACAGGGCCTTGCAAGTGTCAGGCAAATAATCTACCACCATGCTACATTCCCAGTCCCTTTTTATTTTATTTTGAGGCAGGGTCTCCCTGAGTCACCCAGGCAAGCCTTGAATGAACTTAAAATACTCTTTCCTCAGCTTCCCCGTTAGCTGGGGTTACAGGCCTGCGCCGCCATGCTGAGCTAGTAATGTAATCTTGAAAACTACATTCCTCTCTGACTACTTTTTGAAGTGCAATCTGTTTTAGATTCATCCTTTCTTTTTTTTTTATATGTTATTTTAAAACATCTAGGGCACTGCTTCTCATACTTTAATGTGCACACAAATGCCCTGAAGATTTTGTTGAAATGGAGATTCTGACTGAATCTTGAGTCTGTATTTTAACAAGTTCTTAAGTGACACTAATTCTCTTGTTCTGAGGGTAGCAGAGGTCTGTGAAACAATGCAGTACTTGCCTAAGTGATTATATGTCACTCGGTTTATCTTTCTATAGCACTGTTTTAATAAAACTTTTCCTTTCCTGGAAAACATTCAGCAAATCTAGTTTAAAGCCAGAAGCAAGTCATCCATTGCCCTGCATCATTCTGAAATAACTTTCTAACCTCATTTTTCATTGCCCCCTTTCAAGAATGCTGTGTTTTAGTAAAGCAAGTCAAGTTTCTTTTTTCTTCAAAGTTATCTTTCTGTCCACCAGATGAGCCTGCCAGGTCTGACTGCTCTTTTCCTGCTGCCTCTCCAGTCCACTCCAGAAAAAAAGGAGGGAACACCAGAGGAAACTGAGAAACCTCAAGTTGAAGATGGGTATGAGGCAGCTGCTCTGCCCTCAGATATGAATGTGCTGGTGGGCAGTAGCCCAGGGCAGAGGGGCAGGTCAGCCTGTTTGTAGGAAGCTAAAATACAAATCTTGCCTTCCATCCTCTGTTGGACAATGCATTGCCAGGCCTTGTGAACGCAGCAGTTCAACCTGGGCTCAGCTGTGCCCTGTAGGAGACTGGAAATCTGACCACAGGGTTTCCCATACTTATTTCCCTCCGAGATTTAGGACAGGAGCACACCACCTCTTACCTGTGTGGGATGAGCAATGCCTAACCAGTTCTCCCGAATCATCTTACTTCACAAAAATATTCCAGAAATTTTCTTTTATCATCTATGCTCTGGAGCAATTTAAGCAAAATTAGAATTATCTAGTGTTTGAGGGTTTGGTAAAATGACCATCCGAGGTCATCTGGTCTGTTGCCTTTTACCCATTTTTTTCATCATTTTTCTAATTTTGCTATGGAAATTAGTCTACTAAAACTACACTTAGTGGAATCAATTTTGACCAAGTAAATTTATTAGGAAATTACTGTTTCACTTCTATACTGTTTTCACAGAGTTGTATAAAGTAGCCTTTAAAATTTTTAAATCCCTTCTCTTTAAGTGGTTTTCTCTTATTATATGTATTTAGGCTAGTTATCCTCAAATAACTTACCAAGTATTCCCCCACTTTAAGAACCAGCATTCTGATTTATTAATTCTATTTTTTTCTAATAACCTCTTTCTTTCATTAAAGTAGAAATTTATTTATTGGTATACTCAAATATGGATAAGAGATTTTCATGGGTCCACATGTCTTTGCTGGAGTTACTTGGCTTTTTTCTTGTCTCTTTTTGGAATTTGAGATCCTCAGGGGCTGATGATAGGGAAATACTGGCATGCGGGTGGGGAGAGTTGCTGTTTGGGTTAAATTTACAGACCTGTTTGCTCGCTGCCGCTGGCTCAGCTAGCACCCCCCACTCCTCCTCATCATCATGGAACTCAACAAAGACAGGCAGAGGGAGGTCTTTCCAGACGGGACGGCCCACCACGCCCTAAACTGTCAGAGTCCTTCTTAGGCCAGGGTGGTTGGTAAAGAAGACTCCAAATAGACCACCGATTTTTCTTTCCCACTCTGGCATCCTTGTGCACAGAGAGAGGTGGCTCAGTGGGCATCAGCCAGCTATTCTGCACGACTCTTCTCAAGGACTCAAGATTTGGAGTGTAGAGACAGCAGGCTGCAGACAATCTCAAAAGAGTTCTGCAGGTTTGGGATGTTCGTTGAGGTCAAGTTGGCCGATGACCTGAATGGTGTATTGATGTGATTCCTGTGGAAACTCAGTACCATGGAGACTCCATCAGGATGGATACAGATCTCTATCACACTGAAGTGCATACTTTAGGTATACTTGGGCAGGAAAAGCTGTGAGCTGCTTTAGATTGCATCATTCTGTGGTTTACTAGTGGATCACCTGATGTGCCTGGTTTTCTCCTGCTCATCTGAGCAACAGCAACAAGGGTCACCCAACCCTGTGCCAGCCCTGAGGCCTCTTTGAGCCTGAGTCACCAGACCTGTGTGGTGGTATCAGCAATATTTGGCAGACCAATTCTAATTTTTGCTTTCATTTTTCACCATTTTTGTTTTCTGTGCTTTCTTGTAGCCTACATTAATCGTTTTTACTAGGCTCTTGGGTTGAGATTTCAATTCATCTATTTTTGTTCTTTCATTTTTATTGATATAAGTGCTGAAGGTTATGATTTACCTTTGATCACAGTTTTTATTATATCCTATATATCCTGATATGTATGATTTTTATTGTCATTATTTTGGAAAATAAATTCTAAACTTTCATTTAGTATTTCCTTTGTGTGAAACGGTTGTTTGGTAGAGAATTTTTGTTTTTTTGGCTAAAAAAGACATTTTGGCTTCTTTGTTTTCCTTACTAGTTTCTATTTATATGATCAGAGAAAGTTTGAATTGTTTCTACTGTATAGACATTATTGAAGATTTCTATGTGATATAAGATAGAGTTAATTTATGTAAATATTCCTGAGTTCTTAAGAAGATGTGTAATTTATTATTAATGGCAAATTTCATTATGCAGTTAAAAGATCTGCCTTATTCCTTATGCAATAAGCATTTTTATATCATTCCTTATTTTTTGTTCACTTGATTTCCTTGGTCTGGGAATGATATGCTGAAGTGTTATAATACCACGTTTTTGACCACTTTCCTGGAATTTCTGCTTTATAAGGTTGAGTTCATACTATTTGAAATAGTATTTCCATCATTAAGTTTGTACACCATCATTTTACCATGTCCCCTGGGCCTGATTTATACCATGTACGATATCAAAGTTGTCAATCCTGCCTCTTTATTGTTTATATTTGCGTAGTATAACTTTATCAACTCTTTATATTTCCTGAGTCTGTTTTAAGTGCATCTATAGTATGTCACAGAGTTGGGTTTTACTTTGTGAGCCAATCTGAAAATCTCTTTAATTAGTAAATTAAGATTATTTATGTATATTTACATAGCTAGTATGTTTGGTTCAATCTTAACTCTGTGTATAGGGGTGAGAGATTGGGGTGGTTTACTGGGAATATTGGTTCAAGAATGTCTTGTCTTGTTGTAAAGTGAGGCAATTTCTTTAAGAGACGGCATGTTGGAGAGGGAGTTGGCATATTTACTGGCTCTGTTTTTTTTTTTTTTTTTTTTTTTTGGTTTCTTCCTTTTTCTTGGTTTCTAACATGTCCTGCTGCTTTCCTCCCCACTGACCTCCAAGGGATCCTGTCCCCTGGCCCCTGCTGCCTTCTTCTACCCCAGAGGTCAGACCTTCCCAAACCAGTGCCTCTGAACCCACACTTTCCAGTCCCTCCCTCCCACTTCCCAGAGCCAGGGCTCTTATCCGCCAGGTCTCACTCATTCTTATTCCTTTTATTGAAGTACTCCCCACTATTTTCCACTTCGTTTCCTTTTTTATTTTTTCTACATTTTTAATTGATACATAGTAATTATAAATATCTACAGGGTACAGTTCAATATTTCAATACAAATACATAATTGTAATAATTTGGGGTATTTATTATACACCCATCATTTCATTTATCATTTCTCTGTCTGTGATTGAGCATCTAAGATCCTCCTTTTTAATATTTTGAAATATACAATAAATTTATTGTTGACTATAGTCATCCACTGTGCTATAGAAAGCTAGAACTTATTTTTTCTTATCTGATTGTGATTTTATAGCCATTACTCAACCTCTCCTAAACTTTCAAGCCTCTGGCAATCACATTTACCCTTTCTATGAGATTTCGTGTCTTAGCTTCATATGTCAGTGAGAACATATGGCATTTATGGTATTTGTCTTTCAGAGACTCACTTAACTCACTAAGCAGCATGTCCTCTGGGCTCACTGATGCTGCTGCAAATGACAGAATTTCATTCTTTTTTATGGTTGAATAATATTCATATATTTTATATATATATATCTCACATTTTCTTTATGAATTTATCCAAAGATAAACTCTCAAGTTGATCAGTATCTTGTCTATTGTGAATAATGCTGAAATAAACATGGAAGGGCAAATATCTCTTCAATAGGCTAATTTTTTTCCTTTGGATTTATATCCAGTGGATCATATGGATCATATGGCGTTTTTACTTTTTGTATTTGAGTTGAAGTTTTCACATTTGTTTTTCACATTTTGTGTCTCCCAGTTATGTTGTAAGTATGGGTTATGGATGGTTTTAGTTGATTCTTTTTTTCAATCTGTGTGGTTTTTGAGAATGTAAGCAAAATCTGAATTTAGGCAGCTACTACCACTTTATGGAAACTTGAAGGATAACAGATACAAGTTTTTATTTCAATAATTTGAGCCCAATTATGACTTAAGGATATTAAGGGCACACCTAATATAGTATTCAGGTACATAGTAAATGGTTCTTAAACATCTGATGCATAAACATATTGGTAGATACTATAGAAGAACAATTCCAATATTTAGGATAAAACAATGATGTTTTTCTTGGTCTAAATTTTCTTAGTTGCTGACAAGCATAATCATCTAACAAATGATGATATATAATGGAAATTAAATACAGAAATTGCTCCATTCATTCGGATACAAATCAGAAAGATAAAGTGAGGCGAGCCTACATCAGGGTAGAAAACAATGCAGTAAAGATGATTTTCTCCGAGTATTGCACGAAGCAAGATGAAAGTTTTTAGGTAAAGAAAGGAAAAAGCTATGTAATTAAACTTTAAAAATTCACATTTATTAAGCTCTATTTCTAGCTACTTGGAAGGATGTCATGTAAGCAAAAGAAATACACTTGAAAAAATTCATAGACTCTTGCCAATGGTTTTGATCAAGCAGAGCTGGCAGACTGAAGGAGATGCCTGATAAAATAAACATTGCCAAATAATTCTGATGTTTGTAGTTGATGGTTTTCTTAAATTTAATTGTGTAGCTCTGTCATGACACAAAAACAGAGTAACTTCAAAAAGATGAATCAGCACCACCACTTCTAGGAATCAGGACTTGCTGTGGCAGCCATCTTTTTCTAGAGCACAGCTTTCTGTGATCAGTATGTTCCAAGTCTATGCTGTCCAGCAAAAGTCATTAGTTAAGCGTGGCAAATGGATAGAACTACATTTTTAACTTGCTTATTTAAATTAATTTATGTTTGACTATTTTACCACATGTGGTACATGACTACTCTATTGGACAATGCAAGTGTCTAGAGAGACATTCATGGTTTCAGGCTCAAGGTTTTCTATTTTGGGGGGAAAAGAAGAGGAATTTGAGTGGAAAGGAGAAGCAGGGGTCTATCTATCTATCTACATATATCTATTTATCTTTCACCTATGTGTACTATTTTCTGATTAATGTTTCATATTAATGAAATCCATTCATAGGATATTATTTTATGAATTGAATGTTTTGAATACTAAAGTAAGGGTCACATACATATTTACACTAAACAACCCCTTTCCACATTTTTCCAGCTTCAGATTTGACTTCTTGCTAAGCCAAGAGCTAGACACTGTACAGATTTGTTAATGAGACCTGTGGTTTATTGGTTTGATGTGTACCTGCATCCTCCACTTATTAGGTATGTTACCCTTGGGTTGCTACTTAACCTTTATATCGGTTTTTCATTAGGATTGGTATGAAGAGTAAATGAACTCATATTTGTAAATTGTTTATAACAGTGAGGTGTACAGCTTACTGAACACATTAAATTTAAATTAAAATAAAAAAGATTAGATGCTACCCATGTTACTGCCACTTTCTCATTCATCAGAGTGTGTTCCAATATCTATTGTATGGTGGACAACAAAACACCCAATAAATAACCAGATTGATGCTGGTTTGGTTTCATACCAGAGAGTCTCCTGGGTCTCAAGATAGCTGCACAAGATTTTTGCTGTCTATCACCAGACAAAGGAGACAAAGAAATGTTGAGGCTTTTAGTGAGATCAGTTTGAATAACAGGAAAAGTGTATCTGACTTTGCTATTAAATACCTTCCTATTTAGCAGCTTGGAGATAGATATGTTTTCAAAATGTGAATAGGTACCCAGGTTAGGCTGGTGGAATATCCAATATTCTGTTGCTAGGGATCTAAGCCTATTCATGGTATCCTATTTTTAGAGTGTACAAGAGTGAATCAGAGACCTATGATTAATTATTAATGATTATGATATAACACTGTTGGATGACAGAAAGTAAAAAGTTTCAATAACAGCTGCTTTGAGGATTACTTTTAACAAACACATAAAAAGATTTTTGAAGTTATATTTACCTCTTTGAAACATTGCTTGTTTTGAAATCATTCTTCCCTAAATGTCTATGGTAGATACTTACAAAGAAAAGACTTCGGCAATGAGAAGCTTTGAAAAATCTAATTATTGCTTTTAAATCATTAGATGCAGATTAAATTTCTAAAATTTGTGAACCTCCATCAGATGAAAAGGAAACTTTTAAAAAATGTTGCCTTTTAGCATGATAATAACTAGTAATATTGTTCATTTGCTCTGTCTAGGCCCTGTTCTCTAAGTTAGAGAAGAGACTCAAGGGTAAAAATGTTAACTACCTGGTTAAACTGATGTAGACGGTGAGGGGTAGATTTGCTCCCTAGCAATCTGACTCACGAGACTTTTTTTTTTAAACATTAATTTATTTCCTGGTTCACCTTAAGAACCTATCATTTATCACTAAACACAGGATGGTTCCTTCTTGAGCCAATTTTGTTCTTCCATAACTTATAATAGCCATTAATTCTTTTAACACACATTGGATGCACACTCTGCTAACAATAGCTACACTTTCCTGAGTATCTCTTAGCGGATAGCTTAACTGCATGACCTTATTTCGCCATGACAGCAACCCTACTGGGTAGTTCAGATCCTCACAGCGAGTGAATGTGGAGCCGAGGAGCAGGGGTAGGTGATTCAGTGCTGATGCCCAACGCTGGTCAGGCAGGGAACTGCATCCAGTGCTGTAGCACATGGAAACGGCACGAATCACAGACGCTTCCTTCCAAGCCCTTGGGATGCAGTCTTGTTGACACAGTGTGCACCCTGACAGCTCGGATACATACGAAACGAATTTGCTGCTCCTACAGATACTAATACATGATGTGCTACTCATCCCAGAGGATGCTCGCTTCTAGCAATACAGGAAAGACTTAATAGAAAAGGGTATTTGAGCTTTCATAAAGAAAGAAAGTGACATTAGAAAAGGAGAGATTTAGAAGATAAGATTTAGGTAGTTAAAACTATCTATAGGAATTGGAAAAAAAGATAGAGTTTTGTTATTGATAGGCTGATTTCCATTTTTAAAGCACAGTTTGCTACAGTCTATGTCTAGAATGTCCCTGGAAAGTCTGATGAGTTCAGACTTGGGGCCTTTGGAGTGTGGCTGGATCATTAGGGAGCTAACATCATCAATGGGTCAATTCATTGATGAGTTCACAACTGAATATGTTCACAGGAGGTGGGGCCTGGTTCAAAGAATTAGGCCAAGGGGATTCTGCCTGCTCTTGGCCCCTTTCTCTTGTCCCAGCTCTATCTGCTGTCTTTCCTGACTGTTATGGGCTGAAGAACTCTCCTTCTGCCTTGCCATTTCTGCCTTGGAGCCCACTGACCATGAACTGAAATTTCTGAAACCATAAGCCAAAATAAACATTTTCTCCTTTAAATTGTGTATGTTGCATATTTGTTCTCAATAATGGAAACTTGGGTAGTACACAGTACGGGAATTTCTTTCCCAAAGTTTATTTATGCTTTCCTTCCTTTATTCAATAAGCATATATTGAGCACCCACTGGATGCCAGTTATTGTCGATGCGGACATTGAGGATGTGGCCATGACCCAAAAGAGACAAAATATTCCCATTCTCTTGACACTTGTGGTTTAGTAAGCAAAGGTTGACAGTACCAGTGAAGTGCACCGTTTATCTAATGGTCATGGTGCAAAGCAGGGAAGGACAATGAGGAGAGTCGGGCAGGTGGAAGGCACGTTGCTACTTCACACGTGCCACACTGGAGGAGAACAGAAGGGAAAGAGCTTCAGGTGAATGTTCAGCTGCGTTAAGGTCCAGCCCTCCATTTTGGCCTACTACTAACTCTGATCAATATTCCAGCACTTCTTTCTCGGTACTCTTCTCTGTGGTCACAGAAGATGTTTAAATGGAGAAGTAACGTTATTGAAGTAGTTCTTGAAGATATCTAATACACCAAAATGTGCTGAAGGTAGTCTAAATCCAGAGTGACCAGAAGGAAGGTGAACAAAATAATCTCCCCAAGATATTAGTGGCAATGGAAATAAAAGACACTATAGGCAATTGATTCATGGCATTGCAAAGGAATGCTCTGAACCACAAAATATATGAGACACCCATCATTTGTACCCATTTTGGTCTTGATAATGGTGGTAGAACTCCTACTCTTTTAGCTCATACTCCATCAGCTTGGCTTGTGTGCTAAATGTCATTTTTCAGTTTCTTGAGAACTTCACATTTTGTATCTCTTCTCTGTCCTCTATCTTGTATCCTCCTGCTCTGTCTTACACCCTTCCTCCCTCACTACAGACCCTTTCCTCTCAGTATTCTCAAATCTTTTCCATCTTTGAAACAAAATTTCTACTCTACTATATAGATTCGCTTCTTTTTCCTTGATCACTAAATTTTTTTAAAGGAGAACCTAAGCTTGCTGCTTATATCTCTTCAATGAGGTGACATCAAATATTTCACATTTTCTGCTTTTTAAATAAATCAACAAATTATTCTAGTCTGGTTTTCACTCCCATTTCCCCCACACAATTATTTTTTCTACAGTTACCAATATTCCCTCCAGATCAACAATTTTCCATCCCGACTACTGAATTTTGAATAGCTTTCAGCCCAGATTACTACTACTCACTTCCTGAAACATTTCTTATTATGGTTTCTATAATACTGTATTCTCTTCATTCTTGAATCCTACTCTTCTTTTTCTTAATCTACTCTGTTTCCCCGAGAAAACAAATTATTTCTAACCACTTAAACTACCATCTCTATAGCTATAGGTCCTGAATTTAAACCTGTAGCCAGATTGCTTTACGCTCTGGACATCACACTCATTTACTTAAGCAACAAATTCACTTTGAGATCTCCTAAGATTTAAAATGCAACATGTTCATAAGTAAACTCATGTTATTTTTCTCCAAATCTTTTATTCCCAAGTATTAAAAAAGCCAATATTGGGCCATTTTTTTCATGTCAGAACCTGGCCAATCACAGACTTTTTTTGGCACTTAACTGCTGTTCTCCCAATACCCAGTCATCAGTGGGGGAGGGTGACCTTTCTTCCTAAGGCTCTCAGACAGCTCCTCTTACCTTCCATCCTGATGCTGCCACTCTTTCTTCTTTTCTCTTTTCTCCTCCTTTCTTTCCTTCCTCCCTGCCTCCTTCCTCCCTCCCTCCTTCCCTCCTTTCCTCCTTCCTCCCTCCCTCCCTTCTTCCTTTCCCTCTCCCCTTCCTTCTCTCTTCTTTCTCTTCCTTCCTTCCTTCCTTCTTCCTTCCTTCCTTCCTTCTTCCTTCCTTCCTCCTTCCTTTCTTTCTTTCTTTCTTTCTTTCTTTCTTTCTTTCTTTCTTCTTTCTTTCTTTCTTTCTTTCTTTTTCTTTCTTGCTTCCTTCCTTCCTTCCTTCCTTCCTTCCTTCCTTCCTTCCTTCCCTCCTCCATTCCAAGCTCTTTTTTATTTTGAGACAGTTCTTGTTAACTTGTGATCCACCTGAACTTGTGATTGGCCTGCCTCAGCCTCCCAGAGTGCCCAGATTACAGAAGTGTGTCCCCATGCTCAGCTTGTTGCTGTTACCTAAATCTAAAAAGCTTTCATTTTTCATTTATGCTATTCCAATTGCTTCCCAATGATCTGCTAACTATACAGCTTCTTCCACTGGCAATCCATTTTTCGCATGACAGCTGGAGTATTGTCTTAAGAACCCGTGACAACTACCAATGAATAAGAGAACTTAGATTGACTCATAACAAGTTGCTCTTCTCCATCCTGTCCCGGTTCTCAAAAAGGGTGAATTACAATTCTCATCTTTCTTTGGAGGGGCCCAAAGATAGCATAGCAAGCCCAGTGAAGAAATTTCAAGAATTCTTTTCTTAGGAAATGGATGGGGAACATTACTTTTTTATGTTATATAACAGGCCCCTTCACTTTTCAGAGAGCTGTATACTGGCTTTTTGGCACAAAAGTCATATTTATCCAAAGGGCTTTACCTTCTAATCTAATATTTCTTAGAAATTTAATGAATATTTTTTGTGCTTTCCTATGACTTTTAGATAAAGCAACATGGTGTAGCAATGTCGATGGTTTTTTCTTATTTCTCATGGGGAAAAAAAAACAACCCAAACAGTTCTTTGAAGAAAGGAAATAAATAATTTTTCCCATACACTTCCTTGAAGGTTACAGGCTTTATCTATGAAAAAGTAGTAAATTTGAGTGAAACAGTAGCCAATCTCAAAGTAATATATTCTAAGGGTCAGAACAGTGAATACTAGTGTAGTCGTTTTGGCTACTCTTAGTTTATTTTAATCAAAATTATTAGAGGAGTCAAGTGTATTAGTTACCTTTCTAGAGTCAACAGTTTGCAAGAGAGCAGATTTAATACAGGACATTTACACATTACAACATTTACACACACAAGCCAAATGCAGGAAGAGTGCAGAACATCTATCTATGCACTGGAGACCCAAAACACCCAATCAACGGCTGGACGCCCACGGCAGTGTCCCATGTATATCCATGTCTGCACTAAAAGGCTGAAGAAATCTATACTGCAGCCAGATAGGGTACAACAATTACAACAGAGATGAAGACCAGAGCTCCCCTGAAGTGAACAGCAGCCATCCCCGAGGACAGCAAGGCCCCGAGCTCCTTCTGCGACGAGAACAGCTGAGTCCCCTTTAGGAGAACCAGCCACAACAGAGCTTCTCCTGCGAAACAGCCGGCCCCTATCTTCTGCTCCCGCTCTTCTTTATGCTGTGGCTACAACAGTCCTCAGGTGGATACTCTACATCATCTCCGTCCACCTGGGCGTTCCTGATCCAGCTGACCACCATAAGTCCTCCACATCCAGTATGGTAGTACACATCGTGGACACAGCACTCTGGAGGCTGAGGCAAGAGGATCATGAGTTTGAGGCCAGACTGGGCTACATGAATTCCAGGCCTGGACTAGATGGTGAGACCCAAAACAAAAACAGAAACTAAAACAAAAAAAAAAAAAAAAAATTCGAAGATAAGACCCAAGAATTTGTTACATATTATTATTTGGTGTACTGATAGTCATTTAAAAGTGAAAGTGAAGACTTTGTCATACAAGAAAGAAAGATACTTCATCATGGAAGTATCTTTCTGGTTCTCCTGTTCTGAATTACATTCCATTTTTTGATAACACACTTATCCTTGCAATCTTTCTTTGCTCAGCATTACAATTATTTGTGTGGTATCTATCTTTTCCTCTCCATCCACCCATCCAGTCATTCACTCTGTTAATCTTCATTAAGTATCTACTGTTCACCAGGAACCCCCAACATTTTGTAAACCTGGGGTTCCTATCACTGGCTAATTGGAAAATGAATATAGAGGAAAGGGGAAAGGAAACTTAAAAATAATTTGGGGGACTGGGTTATAGTTAGTGGTAGAATGCTCATCTGATACAGGTAAGGCCCTGGTTTCTCTTGCCAGCACTGAATAAACATTTTTCTGGGTGCTAAGTCTGAAAAAATAAAGAGACTACTTAAGAGTACTGAAAAAAATCAGAATGGATGCTAGATTGGAGGCAGGAGGAAATATCAGGATTGTGGTGAGTCATTCAAAGATGAATGTCTAGTATACAAGAGAAGCTGGGGAGCTATTGGCAAATCATCTGCAGAAGTGTGACTGCGAAACTGGGACTACTTACAGTCTCTAACACATAGACCAGAATGAAAGAAAGAGAAGATGAGCATTAGATTAGAAGTCTCACATTTGAGGTCATAGGAAGGGCACTCTAAAAAGTCTGGCTCAAAAATGAAAATTTTCCTTCATGTTTTGTATGTGATATAACTTAGTAAAAAACAGCCTCTTTTTAAAAGGAAGTAAGTATATTTAGCTTTAGTAAACTAGGAAGGTTAGATGAAGTCCCCAGTGTACATTATTCCTCTAGCAAAGAATGGTGCAATGCTTCTAAGGTGAAAATAAAGTACAGTGAGGTTTCATTCTGGGTGGGGTGGTGATTGTTCTGTAATTGTATAAGGAACCTTAATTAGCTAATTAAATCTTGCTTTCTCATCCTTCATGCATCTATATATCTGATCTCTCCTCTGGCATTGGAAATCCTGTCTTGTCTTTGATATAAGGCCTGGAAATACCAGCTCAAACACATCTGCACAGTGGGTGAGTCACCGCAAGTCCCGATTTCCGGAATCTGTGGGAAGGCTTGTGCTGTCCTCATCCCTCCATTTCTGTGGCTCCTCGCCAAGGACGTTCGGTTTGTGAACACAGGGTTTTCTGCGACGCTCTACTCTCATTTCACACGAGGGCAGCAGAGAGGCAGAGTAGGAGGCCCTGAACAGCAATCGAGAGGGGAGATTGAAGCTCTAATTCTGGGCGTAGTGTTTTCAGAAACACCCCTTCAAAGATGAAATCACACGCTTTGTCTTTTTTACACAGTCGTAGTCTATAGATTTGTCAGTTCTGCTCCTTTAAATGAAAGATCAGAGAAACAGGTAGGTGCTTGTGAATACGGGCTTTGCAAGGTTCTATCTGGTTTGCTCAGAATACATTTCCTAATTTTTCCTGGGTAGCCACAATTTGGCAAAGATTTATTTAGCCATTATTCCAGTATATTGTTCTACATTCTCAAAAACAGTTATCCTGAGCATACTCCAAGCCCTGACACTATTTTGATACACATAGAAGCATATTTTTATTAATGAACGATTAACGAAACAACAATAGCTTTGTGTTACTTTTATGAACTGTCTGGCAGTATCCTAGGTTGTAATAAAAATGTATGGAGTTAATTTGAATGTTGTGAAATAATTAGTACTACTGAACTACAAGGACAGAGGGTGAGGTCCTCCGCAGGCTTCAGGCTTCCTGTCTGTTGAGGCGGCCTTTGTTCTCTCTGCCCCGCTCGCTCGCCTTGTCCCCAGCCCCTCCCAGCTTCCAGACACTCCGGCCTGCAGAGGAAGAACTGTCTGCTTGCTCTAGTTTTCAGGGTAGAGGTACCACCTCCAGGCCGATTTCCCCACTGCTTTTTGCTTCTCTTGGCTCTTCTCTGCCTCTCTTACTCCTGTGGTGCCTTAGAGGCTTCTGTGGGATCTGTCTTATTTTTAGTTTTATCTCGAGCATTTGCTACTATGTACTTAGTAGGGGCCCTAGTAAATAAAAGGATACCTAGAATGTTTATCAAAGTGTTGGGGGTAGGGAGTGAGGAACAGAGAATTTTCAAACTGTGAAAAAGAGGTTAAAAGGAGATTTTCCATCTAGCCTGTTTTAGGGTGGGGACAGAAGTCTCACATTTGAGGTCATAGGAAGAAAAAACGAAGTCTTCGCAGCGAACATTTGATGGTCTCAGATAAGACCAGATAGACCTCGGGTCTGCAGCAAGTCGGGGAGGGTGATATGACTCAGTCCTGACAGCAGGCGCGGCCTTAGAAGAGACCAAAGAGTGTTTGTGAAAATGCTGTGTGTAGTGCTAAGTGCGAAAGCGTGAACTGCATATATTTGCTGGAAAACAAAAGAAGGTTAGACTTCATGGTGATTTTAGCAAAACTCTTCTCCTGCAGCCTTCAGGTTGTAAAGGTGATTTTCTCAAGGGCATCTGTCTGCGCTGGAGGTCAGTGAAACCTGCAGCGTTGTGGGGAGGCGGGCCCTTTTCAGAGCGGACTGGGCTGCCTGCCTGATTAGCATCTTGTTGCTAGGCAACGGCTCCTCCACGAAAGCTCATCTTCCTTTTCAAAGATGGAGGGAGGTCTTGCTGAGGGAAATGTGGTTTATATAAATTGGACCATATGCAAACAGTACTTCGCTCTCGACCTCAAAACGCCTTTCCCTACAAGGGAGACAATTTCTACTTAAAAAAAAACAAAACCTCATGACTTAGCAACCATAGTATAACTTTCTGTCTCTCTCTCTCTCCATCTCTCTCTTCTGCAAGCAATATCAATATACTTACTTTTTAATCTTATTGATTTATTTTTACCTTTCCGCTCATACACCTTTCCAAATTGATTTAATGGGATTCAGCGGGGCATGGTTTGTGATAGTATTTCCTTAGACTGCTGAATTAATTTCCATTTGAAAAATTACTTTAGATCTGCTTTTAAGAGGCATCTAACTCATTGCTTTTAGCACATGTTACATAATGATAAAATATAACGGACTGCCAATGCAAAGGGATACTATATAAATAATGTATTTTTTAAAACCCAATGTGGACAGGTCGTTCAATTTGTATACATCTAAAAACCATATACGTGATTTGCTAGACTCTAAAATTTAAAAATCAATTAGAAAAATTATCTTTTGTAGAACTTAAACATATATTCAGCCTAGAAGGGCTTTTTGTATTAACCATGTAACACCTTTTAACATTTTAAATTCTTGGTCAGTTTAGGGAGTTGAATGTGCCATTTCTTGTTGGATTATTTTCCCTCATCTGGTCACAAAATTTTTTCCCTCATCTGGAAGCTACTGACCAAAGTAACACAGCCACACTGTAGCAGTCCTTTTTTTTTTCTTAAACTTCTGAAAGATTGGAATTTATAAATAGGGAAGTTTGAAGTTGTTTTACTAAGGATCTTTAAAATTCTATTTTAATTATTTCTTTTTTTAGCTTTTTTTCCCCATTTTTATTAGTACATGTGTGTACCACATACTGTTTACATTTCTTGTGGGGGGTTGTTACATGTGTATGACACATTTTGATTCTTTCTTTCATCTTCTGTCCTCTCTTCCCTCTTCTCCTCTTCCGTCTTCCTCTATCTTTGGATCTCCTTCCCCTTTGAGAAAGATCTATCCCTGTATCTATTATTATCTATCTTTTATTTTGCTCTTTATTTATATATTGGGTCTCTCGTGTAAGAGAAACCATGAGATATTTAAGGTTGTGTGTCTGATTTACTTCACTTAACATTATAGTCTCAAGGGGCATCCATTTTCCTATAGATGACTCTTTCTTTATGGCAGTTTATCTTTCTTTATGGCAGAGTAGTATTGCACTGTGTATAGATACCACACTTTCCTTATCCACTTATCTGTTGATGGAAATATATGCTGTTTCCAAGCTATAGCTATTAAAAATTGTGCTGCTACAAACATCGGTATGCATGTAACCCTGTAATATGATGGCTTTATCTTTTTTGGGAAGAAGCCTAGAAGGGGGATAGCTGGACCAAATGGAGTGTCAAAGTTTTGAAGAGTCTCTGTACACTGATTTCAGTAGTGGTTGCACTAGTTTACAGTTTCACCAACAGTGTGGAAGGGTTCCTGCCTCCTCCCCACCCCTACAACCTCTCTAGCATTTGTTACTATTTGATTTCTTCGTGATGGCCATTCTTTCTGGGGTAAGACAAAATCTCAGCATTGTTTTAATATGCATTTCTCTAATGTCCAGTGATATGTTGGACATTTCTTCGTGTCTTCATTATCAGTGTGTACATTTTTTCCTGTGAAGTGCCTATTCATTTTGCTTGCCCATTTTTTGACTGGGTCTTTTATTTTGGGGAGGGGTCTTATTTTTTGAGTTCTTCATGTGCTTTAGATGTGAGTCTTCTGTCTGAGGAATCACTAGCAAAAAAATTTGTCCCATTCTGTATGTTGTTTTTTTACTCTGTTGGTTGTTTCTTATGCTGTGCAGAAGCTGAAGTGGGGACTCTAAATTGACCCCACTAGCCACTTGGGGGTCACTTCATCTGGGTGCAGGAAGGACAGTTACCACACACAGAATGTATGCCAGTTTGAGTCATTTATTAGCTGGAGGTCAAGAGTGGGCTCGTGCACCAAAACCTCTTGGCAGCTGATGGAATGCAGAATGAGGTTTTTATAGGCAGAGGGCAATCACATCAGCATCACAGGATTGTCATAGAACTGTCGGTTAATACATTTTTCAAGAAAAGCAATTTATCATTGGCAACACTAGGCGCAGGTTGTTTTGACCCACAGAAGGTGGCTTCATGTGGGGCTTCCAGACAGCTAACAGTTCCCATGGAGGCCACCTAACAAGGAAGAACTAAGATGAAATGGATGCCAGGTTCCCATGGAGGCCATTTAACACAGAGGAGCTAAGATAAGATGGAGGCACTTTGGCCATCATGAAGCATTTTAGTTTTATACAATCCCATTTGCTAACTCTCAGGACTATTTCCTGTGCAACTGGAGATATGTTCAGGAAGTCCTTGCCTATGACTTCAAGATTTTACCTATCAGGTTGTTTCCATTTTTACATTTAGTTCTCTCATCCATTTTGATCTTAGTTTAGTACATGGTGAGAGATACAGATCTATATTCAGTGTTTGGCATGTGGACAGCTACTTTTCCTAATACCATTTATTAAAGAGGCATCTTTCCTCCAGTGTATGTTTTTGGTCCATTTGTCAAAGATCATGTATTTGAGCTGGGCATGGTGGCATTGGCCTGTGATCCCAGCACTCTGGAGGCTGAGGCAGGGGGATTGCCTAGAGTTTGGGGCTGCCTGGGCTATGTAGCCAGAACTACATAGGGAGACCCTGCCTAAAAAAAGAGATCAAGCAGTTAAGTAGATGAATGTACTTGGGGTTGTTTCCATAGGCTCCATTCTGGTCTATTGATCCTCACATCTGCTTTTCTGCCAGAACCATGCCATTCTTATAACTTTGGGTCTAGGATGGTGATGCCTCCTGCTTTGTTCTTTTTACCCAGCATTGCTTTTGCTATTCTTGGTCTCTTCTAGTTTCACATGAATTTTAGGATTGTTTTCTCCAGTTCTGTGAAGAATGCTGTTGGTATTTTGATTGGAATTGCATTATATCTGTGAATCAATTTTGGAAGAATGGCCATTTTGCCTATATTGGCCTGCCTGTCCATTTTCTGATGTCCTCTTCAATTTTCTTTTTCAGAATACTGTGGTTTTCATTGTAGAGTCTTTTACTTCCTTGGTTAGGTTAATTCCTAAGTATTTAATTTTTCTTGGGCTCCTGTGAATGGTATTTTTCCCCTAATTTCTTTCTCGGTGGGTTCGTTATTAGTGTACAGGAATGGTTTTGATTTTTGTATGTTGATTCCGTATCCTGCTACATTACTGAATTTGGTCATTAATTCTAAGGGTCTTTTGGTAGATTTTTTGGACCATCTATGTAGAGGATCGTGTCATCTGCAGATAATGATAATTTGACTGCTTCCTTTCTTGTACATATCTTTTTATTTCTTTCTCTTGCCTGATGGCTCTTACTAATGTTTTGAGTACTGTATTGAACAAGAGTGGTGATAGTGGACATCCTTGTCTTGTTCCTGGTTTTAGAGAGAAAGCTTTCAGTTTTCCTCTATTTAATATGATATTGGCAGTAGGTTTGTCACAAATGATTTTTATCAGATCAAGATAAGGTCCTTCTATACCTATTTTCTTCAGTCTTTTTTATCATAAAAGGACATTACACCTTGCCAAAGGTTTCTTTTGCTTTTTTTTTTTTTTTGTACCGGGAATCGAACTCAGGGCCTCATGCTTGTGAGGCAAACACTCTAACCACTGAGCTAAATCCCCAGCCCAAGTCTTTTATTTTTTTTTTTTTTTTTTTTTGTACCGGGAATCGAACTCAGGGCCTCATGCTTTCGAGGCAAACATTCTAAGCACTGAGCTAAATCCCCAGCCCTTCTTTTGCATTTACTGAGATGATCATGTGATTTTTTTTTTTTTGTCCTTTCTTCTGTTTATGTGGTGCATTACATTTACTGATTTGGACCATCTTTGGGATTCTGGGAAGCCTCCTTGGTCATGACGTATGATCTTTCCGATGATATGTTGCATTCTGTATGCCAATATCTTGTTGAGGAATTTTGCATCTATGTTCATTAAAGAACTATATTTGGTCTGTTGTTCTCTTTTTTGGTTGGATCCTTGTCTGGTTTTGTATTTAAGATAATGGTTCCTTCCAGGAATGACTTTGGGAGCACTCCTTCCCTTTCAATTTCATTAAAATCTTGAGGGGTATTGGTCTATATTTTTCCTGAAGTTTTAATAAAATTCAGCAGCAAACCTGTCTGGACCTGGGCTTTTCTTAATTGGTAGGTTATTTATTATTGCTTCAATTTTATTGCCCACATTGGATATTTGGGGTTTTAAAATCTTCATTTTTGGTAACTCATATATATATCTGGCATTATCATTTATTAATATTATATATTTAGTTATATAAATATCATTTATAAATATTACATATTTAGTTTTATATATATATATATATATATATATATATATATATATATAGGAATCTATTCATTTCTTCTGAATTCTCCAATTTGTTGATGGGTGTACAGCTTTGTGAAGTAGTTGTTAATGTTTTTCAGTAAGGTAGTGTCCATTGTGTCTTATCTTTTACATTTATAATTGCATTGGTTTGGGTCTTTTCTTATTTGCTTAGATTGACTAAGAGTTTGTCTATTTCATTTATTTTTTCAAAGAACCAGCTCGCAGATTCATTAATTCATTGTATTGATATTTTGGTCTCAATTTCATTGATTTCTGTTTTGATCTTTGTAATTTCCTTTCTGGCACTAACTTTGGATTTGGATTGTTCTTGTTTTTCTAGGACCTTGAGGTACATCGTTAGGTTGTTTATATAGGCTCGCTTCGTTTTTGTGATATGAGCATTCACAGCTACTGCTTACATTGTGTCCCATAACTTCTGGAATGTTGTACTGGCATTATCATTTAGTTCTAAAAATGTATTTCTTCCTTGAATTCTTCTGTAACCCCTTGTTTAATTAAGAGTGTACTGTTTAATTTCCATGGCTTTGCATAATTTCTGTGTTTTTTGTCATGTATTTCTAATTTTGTTGCTCTGTGGTCTGATAATATGCACAGCATAATATCAACTCTTTTACATTTATTTAAGGTTGGTTTATTGGGTAGTATGTTTTTTTTTTAATTTTATTTTAATGGTACATTTTAGATGTACATAGTGATAACATTCATCATAGGGGATTTGTACTTGTACATGATATATCTTGTTCCTTCTTTTTTTCCCCATTCCCCTTCCCTCAACCCCTCCTCCCTCCCTATTTTTACAAAAGCTTTATTTCCATTTTTTCCTTCCATTTCTTATTTCTCTTGTCCCTCTGTTCCTTTCCCCCTCCCTTGTTCCCTTTCCCATTTGGACATTGTCTTCCTTTTCCCAGTATAATACATTTTAGTCTTTATGTACACTTCAGTTTCTCACACCAGAGAAACTATGCGGTATTTAAACATTTGTGTCCGATTTATTTCACTTAAGAGTAAGGTCTCAAAATGCATCCATTTACCTAGGAATATCTGAAGCTTATCATTCTTTATGGCAGAGTAGTACTCCATTGTATAAAAACCCCACTTTTTTTAATCCATTCTGCTGTTGACGGGTATTTGGGCTGCTTCCAAGATTCCCTATTACAAACTGTGCTGCTATAAACATGGGTGTGCATATATCACTGCGGTATGATGCTTTTAATTCTTTTGGGAAGATACCAAGAAGTGGAATAGCTGGGTCAAATGGAACCTCCAGTCCTAATTCCCTGAGGAATCTCCACACTGATTTCCACAGCAGTTGCACCAGTCTACATTCCCACCAACAGTGGAGAAGGGTTCCTTTTTCCACCTCACTTCATAAAGAATGGCTATTATCAACAAATCAGCCAATAACAAATGCTGGAGGGGCTGTGGAGAAAAAGGTAGTATGTTATTATTTTTGAAGAAAGCTTCAAATGCAGCTAAAAAGAGTGTTTATTCTGTTGTTGGGTGGAACACTCTGTAGATATATATTAAGTTCATTTGTTCAAAGATTTTGTTCAACTTTGATTTTTATTTATTGATTTTTTTTGTCTAGTTGATCAGTTTATTGTGATAGTGGGCTATTGAGGTTCTCCACTGTAATTGTGTTTTATGTTTATCTGATCTTTTGTGTCCACTAGTACTTGTTTTATGAAGTTGCGTGCACCGTTTACTTAGTAAATCCTTACTAAATTTTCTGTCCCTCTCACCCTCAATTTGATTCTCCAAGTCTGGTACATGATGTCACTCAACATGAATAATTCTGATTAGAAGTCTATAAACTTTCAAATCCTTAATTGAGTTTAGTGAAATTGAAAGGATTCCCTGAGTCATTTAATTTTTAAATGCTCTTCCTTTTTTTCTGCTATTATGTAGGTTACATCTGTTGATTTTCATCTCTATTAGTTAACCATAGAACTTCAATGTGAGCCAGCATAAGTAACAAAGGCTTTGTCTACAGTAGTGTTCAGCTTTCCATACCAGGGTCTCATACCCCAGCAGGATGCTTTTCTTACTGTCTCATATCTGTTTCTCTCATCATCTTTCATCCTTTTAAACTATCTCTTTTGGGGGATAGGGATGATGGGGCTTGAATATGGGGCCTCATGTGTGCCCAGCTCATGCTGTACCACTGAGCTATGAGACCTTTTATATTATTTTAATCTCTGCATTTGTACTCAGGACTTCTACTTAGTAGGAGGGGAATGACAGGCAAATAAAACTAAAGATGATCACTGTCCCATTACTTGGCAAGAACTTTGAGAAAAAAGTTCTCAAAGCTGTAGGTAAGGAACATGCCCACTGTTAGCAACTACAGATTTACAAACTGATACTTTCAGTACACTGTTACTTCTGCAAAAATAGAAGTTTGCACCTGGCTTTCTGGAATCTTAGAGAACTTTGCTAGGAACATGGAGATGATATGCGAGAAGAAAAGTACATGATGTCTGGATGTTGTTGCCCAGATGTGTGGTGATTCTTATGTTTGCAGTGATTCTTGAATAATATGCAGGATTATACCAGCTCAGTAAAAGAAGCAGTTCATCTAGGCAAATGGATCAGTACAAACTGAAAAAATATGGTGCGTTTGTGGAATGTTAGAGGTTCAACATGGGCCAAGTAGAGGGTAGATGCTGGGACTTGCCGGGAGATAGCTGCAAAAACAAACAGGACCAGTATCATAAAAGACCTTTTAGGCGATTGATAAAGTTTCAAGTTTCCATGTATCTTGTACATGGAAAGGAGTATCGAGAAATTTTAAACTGAATATAAAAATCTGGTTGAGCATTTGAGTTGGTAAGTAACTTCATTGTGGATCAATTCTTCATTTGGAAAATGCACTGGAGCCTCTAGTATCATTTCCATACCTCCACAATCCAAATGCCCAAGGAGTTATTAAAATAATGCTCTCAATCTTTTCAGCATGGTGCACGCATAGGGAATAATAATTTACACAGAAACCTGCGATAGTTTGAGGAGGCTGTTTGTAGGCAGCAGTTACCAGCACGGGCCCTGGCTACTCTAGGTCTCATTTATTGGCCATGAGGCCTGAAACTATGTATCCTGTCTCTTCAAACTCTGACCCATTTGCTGCAAACTAGTGGAGAAACTCTAGCAATCCAAATCAGAGTGGGGGCATGGTATCTTTTCCTATAGAATTGTAACTGGTTGTTTTGACAGTATTACAAACCATGTTGGAGTTCTGAATGTCAGTGAATTAAGTCAGGAAATGCTTTGCCCCTTAACGATCTTTAAAAATTTCACATTACAATTTTTTTAACAACTGAAATTTTGGCAAACACAAATTTCTTGCACAAAGGTGAATTGTATTTTAAAAAGTAGATTTTATTTCTCAAGTATGATGAAACCAACAGTTCAGGAGACAATCGCCATTGAAAAGCTAGTTTATTACTCACAGTGATCGCAGGGAAGGAAGGGCGTGCAGGGTCAATGGGGAAGAACCAGGGACAGCCTGGAGGCTGAGAGAGTGAAGGGGAAATGGAGGCATGTACCTTATGGTGATTTATGTAGGAAAGGACAGATATGGCAAGATAAACTGGCTTTAGGATTAGCTAGTTTGAGTAATTTCAGTGGGCCCTGGGGCATAGAGGCGACACTTACTTGTCTGGCATCTGACTCTGGGATGATCAGGGCAGGGGGTAGTAGCTAAAGGAGGAAAACCCAATAACGGAAGCAGCTGGGAGTGTGGACTATGGACTGATCACATTTGAAAGTGCACCAGTAACAAGGTGCTTGCTGTCTGTAGACATGGTCCCTTCCAGTTTTACTGAAGTCCCGAGATTTCAAAGGACCAGAAATACAGAAAACAAAAGCCATGGTTAATACAAAATGTAATAGCCTTGTACTCTCTCTAACATTTTTATACAACACTGATAAATAACATAGAAGTGACTATATTTTCCGAGTAGAATAAAGGTAAAAAGTTTAAACTCAATCATATTCTAGATAACAGATACTGAAAAGAAAGTATGCATAAGAATTTGATAAAAATATGTTTATAGATTTACCACGAAAATTCTACAAGACACAAAACAACTTCATTTTTTATTGTCTAGTGGTGAAAATAATCCAGGCTTGCTGATTTAATGAGCCACCTAAATACAAAACATTATGCAGAATTAATGTTTGAAATCTTCATAAGCTATCAGTTATCTCAGTTGTTTTACGACAGAAGCAGTAACTGTTCTGAGAAATACTGAAATATGTAATTCAAAATAGTAGTACATGAGTCAAAAACAATTGGGACACACCTGACAATTTCCCCGGCAGTGAGAGACAAGCGAAGAGCGTGGTGTGTGGAAGTAGGAACTTTGTCTGAAGCTTACAAAAGCAGGAAAGCCTTCCATCTCATTGCTACAGAGATTATTAGTTAGCCATATAAAGGACTCTCATACATTGTAAAAAACTGTAAGATGTAAAATTTACACAGATCCATCAGTCTGTATAATTG
This sequence comes from Hystrix cristata, assembly GCA_004026905.1. NCBI lineage: Eukaryota > Metazoa > Chordata > Mammalia > Rodentia > Hystricidae > Hystrix > Hystrix cristata. The sequence goes on along the minus strand of PVJO010015947.1, from coordinate 17,109 downwards.
AAGAAAATATGTGAATAATACAAATGTGTTATTGTAGTGGGAACTGCTTTTATAGTCTTACCCGTACTAATGCGTAGTTATGTACCATAATCATCTCAATGCATTGGTCCTATTTTTCATTTTGTCATTATTTTTCTAAATACATAATGCCGCATAGCAGCTGAAAGGCTCCAAACAAATAAGTCTTTGAACTAAACTCCGACATTTGCTATGGCTATGCTGTTCAAAATTTATTTATTCAGTCTCTTAGGCTGTTTAATGTAATAGAGGCTTATAAAATTTGTCAGTTTTCTAAAGCATAGCTAGAAGAATTTTGAACTTATGATACTCTAATAATTTTACCAGCAATAGATTTGCACCAGTAAGTATATTACAAAAACCATTAAAAAATTTGAATTTTCCTTCTATTTATTCACAAGATAGATTATAGTGCTAATGGCTACAATCTATCCATGTGCTTTTACTTTTTGTTTTAAATTCCCTGATGTACCAATCAATTTAATTAACAGAAAAGAAAATTAAAGCCTTCTTCATAGGTTATTTTGATATATGTTGTGTTCCTGGTTGAAGTATTGGCTATTCAATTAATGGAAATGTGGTGCTCCTGAAATGAAATGTTGGAGAAAATCCATTTAGTATCCATGGATGGAGAACATCACAAAGAATGATTTTTAGAAGAAAAGATCTTTAAATAATGTGCTGAGTATTCAAAGTTAGACATTTGAATATGATGAGAGAGAGAGACACAGAGAGAGAGAGAGAGAGAGAGAGAGAGAGAGAGAGAGAGGATTTCATTAGAGGATCATTAGAATGGCAGTGCTGAAGATGGAGTTGAATTAGGAAAAAATACAGTAGCATTTAGAACTAGCATTTAGATGGAGTTGTAGAGGATGTGAAGGAAACTGCAGTTGTTCATAGCACTGAGCCTCCAATTATGACAATCTTTAAATGCAATTTGTTTTTGAATCCAAATATATGATGTTGTTAATGCAAATATTTTATTTGTAATAGCAGAGATGGAAATGTCGTGCTAGACCATCTCCTGCCAATGCAAAATAGACTCCTGTAGTTGGCTTGTGATGGCTTTGTCCATGCTGGCTTAACGTTATTGGGTAAAATTTAATAGTGATGAGAAAAATATATTTTAAAGTAGAAGGTAGTTATTTTGATTTGACTGTGTTATTAGAAACCCCAGTAGAGTCAGATATCACTATTGAGAATTTCAGATACCCCAGTTGCATACGAAGTGACTCAGTAGAGGTGTCAAAACCAAAAGCAGCCCTGCTATGTCTGATAAACTGCCTGTACAACCCTCAAAGTGCTTCATGAATCTTTGATGCTGTTTAGGTTGGTATGTAAATTATCTAATCTAGCATGTTCAAAGCGTCACTGTGGAGCAACACCACACATCAAAAGCAATGTGAGTTGTCAGTTCATTGAACTTCAAAGACTAATACAAATCATGAAGTTAGATGAAAAGTATTGTATTATTTAATACCAGAAACATTTTAGCAATACCAGCCATACAGGCCTGGTTGAACTAAAGGTAGTCTAGTGGGTTCTTGTTGAAAAGGTCTCCGGCCGCTTCTCCACGCAGCCTTTCCTGACTTCTCAATACATGCAAAGAGACCGATAACGAGGAAAGCTCACACGAGATGAAAGTGACACTTAACCTGTTACCAAAATTGGAGAGGCAATTCCATTAACTGCAAGAACCATGAAGGGGATTTTAGAGTCCAGGAAATAGACTCCTACTCTTGTGGTGTTTTATTTTTATTTATTTCATCTACTTAAAAAAAGGAGAAAAATGATTTTTTTTTCTCTTTCCGGTCTCCTTGTCAGCCGTTCCCCTCCATACATAGAGTTCAGAGAGAATGACCCATAGAAACCTGGAACGAAACTAAGCTGTTATTTTCAGGTTGCTTCCTCAATATCTCAGTATCTCCCCTGACCACTTCCTCCTTCACCCCACCACAACCCAGAGTGGGAAGGAGAGGAAGAGGGAGGGGAGACTCTCGAGGCAGACCTCGAGAGGGTATCTGGCAGAAAGAAGGTGGTGTATTTACTGGCAGTAGCCAGTTGTATCGTGCCCATTTGCATGGTAGCAGGCTCTTTATGACTTCTAGTGTTCCTAACTCCACTCTTAAGAGCACCGGAGAGCCAGTGAGTTCTAGGTGGTAGGAAGTTCTGAACCTCATTGGATTAAAAGTTGAAAATATATTTGGAGTGGGCCAAGAACATGTTGATTTATTTGCTACAACATCATAAATCATAGTATGAAATTGCTTCAGGGTGAGGAGGCATTGTTATTCCGTTCATTTTCTTTCTAAATATTTGCTATCTGTAAGTGTTGAGAGTCTGTCTGGATGGCAATGACTTAGTCAATGATGAGTAGTCAAAAAAAAAAAAAATCCACTACAAAGAACATGAAAAATTGCGGGAAGGTAGTCCTAAAAATCAGACTTTACAAAAATGATGGACACATCTTATATGATGCCAAAAGACTTTTTTCTTTCTTTCTTTTTATTTTCTTTCTTTTCTGAGCTAAGAACTAATAAGATAATAGGATACAAGAAAAAGAAATAGACAAGGAATAAAAAGGAATTATAAGGAGCAGAAATTCAGTACGTGAATCATAACTGGCATGGGGGAACTAAACAATAAAATTGACACTACCGAAAATCAAATTAGCAATATAAAGAAAGACCTTTCTCAAAATGTAGAATAAGAGGCACAATGAAAGGAAAAACGTAGACAAAGATCATAGATATGACATCCCAAAAGAGGAACACTAATCTCAGAATTACTGAAATTACTGTGAAACAGAGACAAGAATAATTGGTTTAGAAGTACAAATCCAAGATGTAGTTGATGAAAAATTTCCTGGATTGATACTGCTGATTCTAGGACTTTCCATGTTCAGACAAAAATTAACATGAAGAAACTTTTAGCTAGATCTATCTTGGGAATATTTAAAAAAAATTTCCAGTGGACTGAAGTGAAAAAGAGCAGCCTCTTTGTAACAGAAAGCCACAATGGCATCTGATGATTCCTCTCTCTATATAGGCAGGAAGATAATAAAACACCAACTTTTACTAATTGTCAAATTTAGAGGAAAGTGTTGATGTTGTAACCTAGGGATTTTGCATAAAACTAAGGGTTTTGTCATGAATAGGGGAGTGAAAATTAATTTTTACTGGCGCATTATTTTCAGAAAATATATCACCTGCATACTTTGAAGAGTAACATGAAAATGTTTACAGCAAACAAAAGGACAAATCACAATTAAGCATTAAAAAATGGTCTCAGATGAGAAAGTATTTGAGAGTCTTTCCTATACCTTTTTGTGGACCAATGAGTCTGGACTCGTTGGTTCCATGAATTTGAAACATTAAGATCTTATTCAGAAGGGTTCCCTTAGCAACACAGGTTCTAAAGCTAGACTGTGTTAAATTCAAATATTGAATTTAGGTATCGAAAATTTGTTCTATACCAGAGTCATCAGTGCTTTACTGTTTTGATATATAAAATGAGAGTAATGATAGTATCTATTTCATGGAAAGTAAAAATTAAATAATAATACATATATATGTTAGCTATTTCTTTTTACACATTTAGAAATAACACTTTATATTACTTTATGTTATTACATATTTTACAGGCAGAAATTACAGAAAAGAATATAAAGCAATCAACGTTTCTCTAGTGGAAAGAACGTAATATACTGTTTTAGAATACAGACCATGGGGATGGGGATTTAGCTCAAGTGGTACAGTGCTTTCCCAGCAACCACAAAGCCCTGAGTTCGAGTCCCAGCACCAAAAAAAAAAAAAAAAAAAAAGAATATGGATGAAATCCAGGCATGGTGGTACACGCCTGTAATCCAAGTATTTGGGAGGCAGAGGCAGGAGGATCACTCTGAGTTCAAGGCCAGCCTGAACTACATAGTGAGACCCTGTCTCAAAAAACCAAAACACAAAACCCACAAAAACAAACAAAAAAAAAGAATACAGACCAGACAAAGAGTGAGTTCCTTCGTTGCCACTTTTTTATAGCGTGAATTTGAATAATCATTGAATCTCTCTGAACCTCCAATTTTTTTCCAGCTCTAAATGCAGGGAATAATATTTAATGCACATCTAATAAGTCCTGGTTTTCCATGTAAATTTCCAGCTTTTTCATTGAAAGTCTTATGTTTTAGGAACCCCTCAGTTCCAGACAGATTGGGGGCACTGGACAATTTATTACAAATTAAGAAGCTCTTACAGGTGCTTAGTATGACTTGAAAATATTTCAGGTACTAAATGGACACATATGGCTCTTGGCTACTATCTTGGACAGTGCATTCTAGAATAATGCTACAGTAAGGGGAAGAAGTGATAAGATATTACCTTCTCAAAATTATTTTTTCTCTGACAAGATGATGATTATATTGTTATCTTTCTTGCTTCACAAGCCCACTCAAAGATTCCAAATCTATGATTTCTTTTGTGAAGGCAGATAGTATAGTTAGATGAAGTACAAAGATGTTAGTTGATCTCATGTTTGAGATTATCTGCAACATTGATTAAAAAAAAAAACTTGACATATATGATGTTTCATTCAATCAGTTTCCTGAAATAAACTAGCCCATGCTTAGTGATACCAAAGCTCATTTATTGATCATTTATTTTAAAGAGGTTCAAATTTAGCCTGTATTCAAAAATTACTTGGGCTCAAGAGCCACTTTGAATCTCTGATCGTTCGTTGTTTGACAATAATGTTGTCCTAAGAGATTATTAAATATAATTGAAATACAAAATCATGGGTGCTGATTTTAGTGCTTTTGGATGTTTACATTGGTTACTTATACCCCAAAAGGCTGTGAGCAGGTCATCAGAAATACTTGTTCTGTGAGTTTAGTGGATATCAGAAACTTGTAAAACTTTTCCTTAACCCTTTCTAAATAAGAAAGTCTAAGTCTGATTTATAGATTCAACATAGATAGTATAACAAATGGAAATAAAATTAATAAAGACAATAAAGTCTTTCTTTGATATTGAATTTTGGTTAGAAAATGAAAAAGTAGCCTTTTTTATTTTAAAAATATCCTGTAGCTTCTAATTACACTCACTTAATGAAACTAAGAGAAGCAAGTCAAACTGCACATAGTCTTTCCTCCATGGTTCTGGGCTTGTTATATGCTGCATAACAATCCCAAATCTAGTCTCAGATTATCTTGGTTTGTTTTAGATGAGAGGTATAAGAGGTTGACAATCTGTGCCACGGTGACAAGTTACATCTCAAATGCCAACCTTTATTGATTATTAACAGCTCTAAGGAAGGCTTGACAAAAGAGAGCTGTGAGATCGGGAGCTGTCCTCTGTGGAGATCAACTGAAAATGTCAGCAATGGCTTTGGGAAGTAAGGGCACATGCACACATCCTAACCTCTCATTAGCACAAGCCTCAAGAAGGTGATAGAGGTGCAATCATTATTTCAGCAGACTGTCTGGCGCTGCAGGCAGTAGCTCATAAAAAACAGGTCGTTCAGATGCTATGTCTAGAGAAAAATTTTGCAGTTGGAATTCTGCAAAAACAAGGCAGAATCCTGGTCTGTACGCTGGCGGGTGCCACTCTTAAGGAAGCAGCTGGCCTGAGCACACTCCCAGTGCGGGGGGTCTGTTATGCTAGCCAGTGGGCAAGAGAGATCCCGTTCTCTTATGAAAATCAAATACCTTGGTAGAGACGGGAGGCCCTCATTTTGGAAACAGGCCTGATAAGCATAAATTCTCAGACACTGCATTTCACCCATCTTCCTTGGACTTTTTGTCTATTTGTCAAATGATGAGGTTGTATCAATTAAATCAGTTCTAATTCCTCATGTCTATAATTGTACATTTCAGATATTATCTTTTTGTAAGAAGATCCAAATGTAACTAACTCCTGTTAGCAGGCTGATAAAGCTGATTTTAGAATATTTTGATATTATAAAAATCTATGGTATTTCATGAGATTTTCATTCTTTAAACTGACTCTTTTCTGGCGTGATCTGAGTATCAGAGGCCTTCTAAAACTCAGAAGTTATTTATTTCATTTTATTTCCTTTAAAATTATTCTGGATAAGTAGCTGATTATTGACTTCATGAAATCCTGTTGTTTCTATTGCTTACGTATGAGGAAAATAATTTTCTTTGTCTCTTATCTGTCTTTCTCTTATTTTTTTCCTTAAATCTCATTTTTTGGGAAGAGATCTATTAATATTTTTCATATATCACTTCATCTTTTTTGAGTATATAAATAATGTCAGCAAAGTCATGTTTTAAGTAAGAAAGATCTGTAACCAGTAAAAATGTTCTATTTTTAATATATAATTTAGCACTCTGCTTATTCTATTGCATTTTAAACTCTAATGACTAGATGATTAAGTGGAAAAAGCCCACTGAATATAATTAAGTTTAAATTAATTTTGAGAATACTTTAAAAGGTTATGATTTTAGTCAAAAGATAGTATGTTTGCTTCTTTTTTCACGAAATATTTTTGAACACCTAAATCGTGAGCTATGTACAGTGAAGAATTGAATAAGAAATGCACACAAAATACTCATAATTTGGAGAGTAGAAATGCGCAAATACAATGATATTTTTAAAAATATAAATTACATAGTGCTATTAGTTTATGGAAAATATAGTCAAAGAAGACCTCAAGGATGAGGTGAACTTTGAGGCCTGGGGAATCCCAAAGCGGAGAAGAGATAACAAAGAAAGGACACAAGCAAAATCAAGGAGATGTGATGTGTTGTTTTTAAGGAAGTGAATAGTCTGGTATGATTAAAAGTAGAGGGTGTATGGAGTAGAATGCCAAAGAATAAGTTTACAAAATTATATGGTATATTAAGGCTATATCCTCAAGACATGGACAGTCATCAAAATTTTTAAAATAAAGAAGTAGTATAATAAGATCTGTATTTGTAAAGACAGCGCTAGTGGCAACATAGAAAGTAGGATAGAAAGAAGCGATCACACAGTGCAGCAAACTAAGTTGGGGGATTGAAAGAACAAGGCTGTGCTCTGAGGCCTCAGGGTCTCTCATGTTTGCTTTACTCTTTGTAGTTGTCTTCTATGAGATAGTTTTACTTATTCATCATCCTGATATTTTTACATAGCTTATGAGAGTTGTCATGATCTGGCCCCGGCTGTCCTTGGACTCTTAACCCACCCCACTTCCTCTCATCCATTGCCAAACTGCAGCTTGCTGTTCTTCTTTCTGTTACTCATCTGTAGCCAACTCCTTCCTGCCTCAGGGCTTTTATGCATCTAGGATCTCCTGCCTGAACTATTCATTTCCTCCATCTTTGCATGGCCAATTCATTATGTTTTTAAGTTGTAGCTTGTGTTTATATTCTCGAGGGAATTCCTTCCCCATATCCTCTTTCCTGAAAACACTTGTATATGCCTGCACAAGAACATACCACCCCCAGTCTTTCTTTTTAGGTCCCTTCACAATGTTCTCCCTGGCTGTCAACCCAAAGAAAAGGAACAGACTATTTGAGACTCTTGCTCATGCAATTACATATTTGCTTATTGTCATGCTCCTTCACTAGAAAACATTTTGGACTTTGCATATGTTATTTATTGCTCTATGTACTCAACAGGAATTTTTGAATAAATTGTTATAGCTACTAGTGTAAGAGCTACAGTACATAGTTTTATAGTTCAGCATCAACTGGGGGCGTGGAGGAGTTGGAGGAGAGAGAAAGAGAGAGAAAGGGAGAAAGAAACAGAGAGTGGATCAGAATCAGGTGGATTGTGACTGGTGTGATCATCCTTGTATCATGTTTACTTCTCTGAGGTGGAAGGACACCAGATATAGTGATCGTTTAGCAGGAGATGTTGATGCTGGCAGATTTATTTGACAGTTCAGTTTGGCATGGCACATTCCTGAAAGTTTATTTAACATTCTAGAAACCAGGTAATTGGCCCTGAGAAAATCACATATGGATGTGCAGATGACACATAAGAGCAAAAAAAAAAAAAAAAAAAAGAAAAAGAAAAGAAAAAAGAAAACTAATTATATGCATGGAAAAAGATGGGCCAGGCAAAAATAAAGGTCTCAAATTATTAAGACTATCTTCAGTGACTCACCATGAATTTTGTATAATGCTGCCATTTGGAATTTCGTGACTGGAATGTATTATAGGAAGATATTAAGTAAATATTTCCCCAGTTTTTATTTATTATAGTGTCTCTGTTCTAAGCCCATTTACCTTCAAATGGTAGAAGAGATAATGACTGGTGTAGAACCAAATAACAGAAGTTAGTACTGTGAAAATTAAGGTTATTAAATAACACCAAAAGAAGAATATTGAGGAAAGATGTAATCCCTCTTGATTAAAAAGTTACTGAGTATACAATCAATCCAACCATTTTAATTACTACTAGGAAACAAGAGGAAATAAGGTTAATCATTACAATTATTAGCAATATCGCCAGTGTATGAGTAAGGATTACGTTGTGTGCTCCCTATATTGTTCCAATGCTTGGCACATAGGGAGTTCTCAACTAATATAAATCGAATGCGTGAATAAGTGCATGAAAGTGTTGGTTATATAGTGGCCACGCACACGTGTCTATATGGAAATGACAGAAGTGCTTCTGAAGTGTTCATCATGTGAGGCATTGTTTCTAAGACAGTTACCTGTAAGATGTTGGTTATTCTTAACAAGCTGTTTTAAAATGTGGATTTTATCATTAGTCGAATATAAAGAGGACAGTAGGCTAGGAGATGACTGCCACTGACAGAGTAGTTGGTGAATTTCACCGTCCCTGAGCGATGGAGACACAGACACCAAGCTGAGGCTGCTCTGGAGGCTGAGGGGTGGGAGAGGCATCGGCAACCGCTCTCGTCATCACTGGTGAAGCAGTGCACTGTGCAAGTGGAGCGAGCAGGCTAAGGGCTGGATCATTGAATGCATTCAGTGGCCTCTGGGCCTTACACATGTTCCCTCATTATTTGGTACCCGGGGCTGGGGTGACTTACAGAAGCGGAATAGTGTCCCAGACTGCAGAATCCTGATGAAATGAAGTGGGTGAGTGAATGGATTCAACTGACTGGTTTGCCCCTCAAAGATGTGTTTGCAGGTAACTTGTTTATTATCCACAGAAAGTAGCTAAGCCTGGAAAGAGCCACTCCGCCTCAGCTACACAGACTCAAGATGTCAGATGGTACCAAATACAGGAAGCAGATAGAAAAAAAAATGAAGAACAGTACAGAATTATAGGGTAGGAATATGCAGACTTTGAGATGAGAATGAAGGTAGGCAGCGGCTGAGCCACTTTCCCAAAATAACAGAACTCATAAGCTGGGATCCAGATGAAATAATATGATTTGGCTTTCAGAAATTCAGTACTTCCTGCCTTATTACATTCTTCTTTTACACAGAACACTATTAAATAATACAAAAAAACCAGATAATACAAAAGCATGCAGAACAACACAAACAAGAGCTGAATTAATAAAACCATGGGTATATTTGCTTTTAGTTTACTGATTATAATCTTGGTGAGAGGTGAATGAATGATCAGGGAAAAATTTTCACTTTCTTACTCTTGTAAGACTTCATAGATAATGTATTTTTTAAGAAGTGAAGAAAGATGACAAAGACTATATTTAAAGCTTTGAAACATTACATTGTACTGGGATTTTTTTTTTTTTCCAGTGCTGGGGACTGAACTCAGGTTCTTTTTCTTGCTAGGCAAGCACTCTTCTACTGAACTATATTCCCCAGCCCCATATTGTGATTTTTAACATCAATTTTCCACATTGGAGACTGTCTAATGGCAGAGCCTTTATCTACCATAGTATCTCTGATACCTGATATATAATAGGCAATATTAAAAATGTGTGCAATATTGAAACTCTGGCGAAAGAATAATTGGATAGATGATAACATAGTAATAGATACCAACAGAGATACAGATGGGAAGTGCCTGACCTGGATTGCTCTGTGTTCTAAACTCAAATTTCTTCCTTATGTAACAGCTCAGAAAGAATTATCAGTGGTACAATAGACACCAAGAGGCTGTAAATGCCTCCTGATTGCACGTTGGTTATTCTACAACCCCACACATTCCCCAGATCATTGTTCCCATGATCTTTATTCATTAGTTATACAACCGGGAGCTAATGATGAGAGGGAACCAGTGGTGAGGAGGCCAAGCTCAAAGAACTGGAATAGACGACGATAGGAGATAGTTAAATATTTAAAGATAATAAAAGGAGCAAGGATTAGTAGTATAATAAAATCCCTTTAAAGCATTTTTAAAAATCAGATCAGTTTATTTCCATGTGTTCATTTTTTCTTTCTTAATCTTTGGGAAGAGATTTTTTTCTCATGGGAGAAGACTTCTCCAAGCATATGGGAGTTAATTGCAGTTAGCTATTTTAGATTGTAAAATGAATGCACATTCGATATTAGACTGTTCATACCACAGTCTTTTGCAGGAACTGAAGAGCAAGAATGCTTATTCCCACATGTTTGTTTAAATTTTAATTGCATTTTGAAGAAACCCAGAAGCTTGTAGCCAAGATTTGCAGATATTAGAATCTGGGTCATTATAGCAGCACACAAATTCTATCTGTAGGACTACACAACAGTGGTTGAGCAGAAATGATTTAAGTGACTTTTTCCTCCTTTTAACAAGTCAATAAAACATTTTAGGGAATTATTATGCTAGGAAAGATAGGTTAATTTTGTTCATTGCATTCTGTATATTCTTTTGGCGTCTACTTGGATGCAGGTAGGTTAAAAAACACGTTTCATTAATAATTGCTAGGGTTACTAGTGGAACATGTAGACTTTGGACTCATTTTCTTTACCTTAGCTGCAGAAGGTGACAGCTTCCTGCTTTTGACTTTATGCCAAGCCAACCTAGTTTGATCGACTGTCATTTTTCTTTTATAAGTATTATGGAGTAAGAGGAGAACAAAAATCAAAGAAACTGCCTTCTTTTTTAGATTTATGGTGAACCAAGTTGGATATGGTCTATTATTTCAATTATTTGTTTTTAATACTTCTTTTCTTGTAATTAGTTATTATCAGGTGAGTGTCAAAACAAAAAGGCAGAAGGGTGTGTATTTTCTCAAACCGCCTGTTTACCAGACAACTTCAGTTTTAGTTTTGAAAGAGAATGTTGGTGAGTCGAGGCTCAGAATATTTGCATAATACACTTTTAAAAGGATTTTCCCTAATCATTCTAATATTTACTAGTAATATAATTTAAAAACAACTTACTAGGCATCTGAAAATGTGACAGTCATGTGCTGACACCAGAATTATCAATCCAAATAACACAAGCCTTGCTGCTAAGGAACAATCGAGTCATTAATTTTCTAATAGAAAATGAATTTTTAAAATATGAAATATGAACTTAAATAAAAACCAATGGTTATAAATGCTGAAGAATTTAAGTTAAAAATCCACATTACTAGATCTTATATTTATATGTTTATATTTCCTTGATACTTCTGTTTCTAGAAAATAGGAATATCAGGTAAGAAATTCTATAAAATTAACTTTGCCACTTCTGGAATTTTTTTTTCTGGTTACACCTCCTAAGAAGCTATTTTTAGATTCTAACGAGCGAGGTCACGGAAATTGAAGGTGGACTGAACTAACACAGCTACTGTGAGTTAGAAGAGAAGGCACTGAGTTGTATTCTATGGCCTGATCTTAAAGAAAACCCATTATAACTTTTGTTGACTGAAGACATCAAAAGCTGCCTTTGAACAGTAGAAATACAATCGATGTCATTAGTGAGGACTTTTAGCCCCCAACTCATCAGAACAATGACAGTAGCTAAATTTCGGTAAGCCCTTCCTTGACCCCATTCTGGGTCCTTTACAATCACCGGCACATTTAATTCTTACAGCAGCCAAAGAGGAGATCAATGCCTTAAGATTTAATATCACTCCTTCTAGAGCTAGTTGCTTTGAATTTGAATCCATGAGGACACCCAGAATATCCCAAATACAACATTTCCTGAATAAAATTTGCTACTCCCACAGCATGCCCTATAGTCACAGTCACTTTTACCTGTATTGCGATGCTGCTACATCTTATAATGCCACTTTTATCCAGTCACCCACTCTGAAAACTTAAAGATGTGTTCAAGCCTCCGTTTCTTTATCTTTTAATTTCTGATTATATGTATTTAAAATTAATCCTTTGCTCTCTTTAAACCCCGATGTCATTGCATTCATTGTAGCTCTGGGCATTTTTATGTGGGCCATTGCACTCATGTCCTCTTTCACATTTGGCGTTGTCCTGCTATGATATATGACTACAAAACTGTTTCACAAATGCACTATGGTAAACTCAGATCTAACTTTTTGACTAGAGGCTGAGAATGCAGCTCAGTGGTAGGCTGTTGGCCTGGCCTGCTCGAGACCCTCATGTCAATAATCCCAGCATGACAAAAAAATAATTTTCTAAAAAATTTTGTTTACCTTCAAATCTTTTATAGATAGCTTCCTTTTGGGAGAAGGCCCTGAGTTCGATCCCCGGCACCACAAAAAAAAAAAAAAATAGTTGTCTTGTGGTTTCACTTCTGGCATGCAAAGAGCTTAGAAGTTATTTCTCTGTCTCAAAAACAAGTAAAAAGCTGGAAAACACCTAGAAAACTATAATTTTGCTCCTTAAGAGAAGTAACATCACAGGGCTAACCCTGCATCCAAATTGGTGAGACAATGGATACACAGAATCACAACTCAACAGGACAGACACTTGCCAGCAGAATCCTCAGAGAGAGAGAGAGAGACAGAACCGAGGTAGACAAACCTGAACTACAATCCATGACTTGTTGGTGCCTCAATGTTGACACATCTGAGTGAAAACTCCAGAAAGATCCAGTCCCTGGGGTCCCCCAGACTTTTGTGAGTTCAACCTCCAGGAGCTACACTGCATTCCCTGTCAGAGTGAATGTTGGGGAGAAAGTCGCTACCTATCTCAAGCAGTGCTAAGGAAAATAAATCATTTTTGTATACTCCAAAGCATTCTGTTCTTACTAAGTCCTGCCTTCTGTGAGATCAGAGCTTAATGTTTTGGGGTTCTATCAGAGACTAATCAATAATACTGGAATGACTCCAGCCATCCCTGACTTTTCACGGGGGGGAAGGGAAATACCCAATGGCTCCCTCTAGCCATCCTGTTCTATCTAAGAGGAGATGGGATAGGAAACTGAGAAACAATGATGAAGTTCACAGTCCAGGGGAGTGGGCTAACCAAAAGACCTCATCATAGGACTGTGAAATGCTTCTCTTTTCTTTACTACACATGATTACCAAATTGCTAAGGGCCTATTTACTCAGTATGCCATATCCCTGTTTCATCAATAGGCACTAAAATCAGACTAAAATAAAAAACCGAAACCAAAAGCAAAACAAAAACCAAAAAAGAAAAACACAGTTGGAAGAGACTGAATAAACATCAGAACCAAAGACAGATATGGCAAGAATGTAGGAATGATCACACTAGGAACTTTAAAAACACCAGGATTAATATGCTAATAGCTTTAACATAAAAAGTAGACTACACACAAGGACAGCTCGATGTATAATTAGAGATCTGGAAATTTTAAGAAAGAATTTAAGAGAAACATTCACAATTAAAGACATTATAACAATTGAAGAATACTTTTGATGAGCTTATTAGTAGATGACATGTTTAATAAATGTATGATCTTGAGGCTTTCTCAACAGAAACTTCCAATACTGAACCCAGCAAAGGTGAGGGAAACATTATCGATAGAAAGCAAAGACCAGGATTACATTCAGCTTCTTAGACACCACGCAAACGAGATGAGAATAGAATAAAATACTAAAAATATTGAGAAGTCAGGGATCTAGCTCAGTGTTTGGCTCTGGGTTTGATCCCCAGCAACCACCCCCCAAAAGAACAAAAGCAAAAACAAATATTGAGAAGGGGAAAAAAAACTTCATCAACCTAGAATTCTGTATCACTTTCTGTTCTTCAAAAGGAAGATTTGTCCTTCAAAAAGTGAAGCAGTAGTAATTACTTGATCAGACAAGCAAAACTTGAGAGAATTTGTTACTGGTGTACTGCTACATTGCAAGAAATGGTAAAAGAAGTTCTTTAGAGAGAAGAAAAATAATATAGATCACAATTCAGAGCTATATAAAGAAAGGAAAAACATCAGAGATGGAATAAAAGAATGTATCATGGAATCTTTTGTTTTTCTTACTCTTAATTGACCTAACAGATGATTATTAATTATCAACTAATAATATCAGTAACAATTACTTCCACTGTGTATATGCAGATATACAAATATGCATTTATTAGCTTATGTGTAAATACAACTAGTGGCAGTAAGGATGGGAGGAGGAATTAGTTTTCTTTCTTAAATTATAAGATGTTTTGATTACCCATCTTTGATTATAAGATGTTTTGTACCCAGGTGTACAATGTCATTTGAAAGTAGACTTGGATTAGTTGTAAATGTACATGTTCAATGCAAACTCAAAGGCAGTCACAAAAAAGTATAATATAAAATATAATTAATATTGTAAGAAAGGAGGTAAACCAGAACAATATAAAATGATCAATTAAAATAACAAAAAGAAAAGCATGTGACAAAAATAGGAACAAAAAGAGCAATAAATAGAAAACAGTAACAAGGTAGATGCAACTATATCAATAATTATTTTAAAAATCAATATTGTAAAATACCAATTAAAAACTAGAGATTGAAAAAAGGAGTTGTGGAGTAAAGGAGATACAGATTGTCAAAATAGGTAAAAAAATCAGAATCCAATTATATGTTGTCTACAAGAAATACACATGAAATATAAATGCACATATATATTAAAGGTAATGCAATAAAGAAAAGTAAACTCTTCTCACACTAATCAAAGAAAAGAAGGGGTGCCTGTATTAATTTCAGAATGAACAGACTTCAGACTGAGGTAAAGTATCAAAGATAAATGATACATGGTGATAAGCTTCTCTCCAGGCTAATTTTTAGAAAGAAGAATATTAATACTGTCAGCAATGAAAGAAAGGATATCACTGTAGAGCCCATGAACATTAAAAGAAGCAATCAAAGGCTATTAGAAACCCTTCTGTGCCTATAAATATGATAACCCAGATGTAACGGACCAGTTTCTTGAAAAACACAACTTGCTAAAACTCACAAGAGGAAATGATGTGAATTGGCTTATATCTGTTAAACAAATTGAACAACAACTGTCTTAGTCACTTTCCTGTCACTTGGACATCATACCCATCATTCACAATGTAAAAGAGGAAAGATTTTTTTGGCTCACAGTTTCAGTGGATTCAATCAATGGTCGGCTGACTCCAAAGCCTAAATGACATGGCAGAGTGGCATGGCAGAGGAAAACTGTTCATCACTGGGTGACCGGGAAGCAGAGAGAGAAAAGAGGAGCCAGGGAGGACATTACACTCTTCCAAATGATGCTCTCAGTGACTCACCTCTAATCAGGTCCTACTTCCCAGCATGAGATTTTTGGGGAATATTTTAGTTCTAAATAATAATACTTTCCAAAACTGAAAGTACCTGCCTGAATGGGTTCACTGGTGAATTCTATCAAGCCTTTAAAGAAGAAATTATAAGAATAAAGTCTCTTCCAGAAGAAAGAAGCAGCTGGAATACATTTTAACTCATTCTACAGACCAGAATTATCATGATAGCAAAACCAGACAGGGATATTAAAGGGACAGGGGAACCATCTACAGACAACTGTCTATCATGAACATAGATGCAAGAATCCTCAACAGAATATTAACAAATCAAACCCAACAATGTATAAAATAATGACACACCATGTTTAAGTGGGATTTATCCCAGGTATTCAAGGGTTGTTCTACATTTGAAAATCAAAGTAACTCATCACATCAGTATGCTAAAGAATAAAAATTATGGATCATATCAATAAATGGAGGAAAGTTTGATAAAATTCAACACACTTTCATGGTTAAAAATTTTCAGCAGATCAGGAAGAATCGGGGAACATCCTCAATTTGATAAAGAACCTCTAAATTTAGGAGCAAGAGAAGGATATTCCCTCTCACTTCTGATTTTTTTTTTGTGTGTGTGTGTGTGTATGTGTGTGTGTGTGTGTGTGTGTGTGTGTGTGTGTCCTGGTGATCAAACCTGGCCTTGTGCTTGGTAGGCAAGCACTCTGACCACTGAGCTAAATCCCCAGCCCACTTCTGTTTGAGATATTGAATTGGAAGCCCTAGATAATACAATAACAGAAGAAAGAAAAGGAAAATGTATACATTAGGAAAAAATAAATATAAGTCTCTTTGTTCACAGATATCATGATTATCTACATAGGCAATCTGAAAAATAAAACAATCTAGGACTACACAATTACAGAAAGATCATATGATACAAGGTTCTTATACTTCCCTTATACCAGCAATGAACAAGTAGAACTTGAAATAAAAATGTATCATGTTCATATTGACATCTCTAAAAATGAAATAGGTATAAATCCAATAATATAGATACAAGGTCTAAACAAGGTAAACTAAAAATCTCTAATGGAAGGTATTTAAAAAGAAATAAATAAAATACAGTAAATTAATATTACCAAGATTCCAGTTTTCCCAACTTGATCTACATATAAAACAATAATATCCAAAATACTAGTAAGTTATTTTGTGAATATAATAAATGATTCCTCAAATGCGTATGAAAAGACTAAATGTCTAGAATAGCCAACTTAATTTTGAAGGGGAAGAACAAAACCACAGGATTGCTGATATCTGAAATTAAGACTTACTATACAGTAATTAAGGCAGAGTGGTATTGGAAGAAGAATAGTCAAACAGGTGAATACAAGGGCAGAGAGAGTCCAGAAACTGATTCACACAAATATAGTCAACTAGCTTTTGACAAAGAAACAAATATAGCTTTTTCAACAAATGGTGCTGGAACAACTGGACAACCAAAAATAAAAACTAAAATGGATCTAGATGCAGACTTTACACACTTCATCAAAATTAACTCAGAATGAATCATAGACTTGAATTAAAGCATAAAACCATAAAACTACTTAGAGCTAACATAAGAGAAAACT
>PVJO010015946.1:33579-43879 GCA_004026905.1 Hystrix cristata | reverse complement strand
CAGCCAGTAACAAATGCTGGAGGGGCTGTGGAGAAAAAGGAACCCTTCTCCACTGTTGGTGGGAATGTAGACTGGTGCAACTGCTGTGGAAATCAGTGTGGAGATTCCTTGGGGAACTAGGACTAGAGATTCCATTTGACCCAGCTATTCCCCTGCTTGGAATCTTCCCAAAAGAATTAAAAGCATCATACCATAGCAATATATGCACACCCATGTTTACAGCATCACGGTTTGTAACAGCTAAATCTTGGAAACAGCCCAAATGCCCATCAACCAAGGAATGGATAAAGAAAATGTGATTTTTTACACAATGGAGTACTACTCTGCCATAAAGAATGATAAGCTTGAGATATTTCTAGGTAAATGGATGCATCTTGAGACCATACTCTTAAGTGAAATAAATTGGACACACATGCTTAAATACTACATTGTTTCTCTGGTGTGAGAAACTGAAAGTGTAAATAAAGACTAAAACGTATTATATTGGGGAAGGGAAGAAAACATACAAATGGGAAAGGGAACAAGGGGGGGAGGAATGGAGGGACAAGAGAAATAAGAAATGGAAGGAAAAAATGGAAGCAAAGCTTTTGTAAAAAGGAGGGAGGAGGGGGTGAGGGGAGGGGAATGGGAAAAAAAGAAGCAACAAGATGTGTCATGTACAGGTACAAATCCCCTATGATCAATGTTATCACTATGTACATCTAAAATGTACCATAAAAATAAAATAAATTTAAAAAAAAAACTCTCAGACACCACCCTACATCTTCATCTGTTTTTTGGGCTCAGAACATGAATGTTCATCTTTTTTTTTTCCCCTCAATGTGTAGAACTAATCCAATCATCTTCTGCTTTAAACATTTTTGTTCTCCTTTTCTGAAACATCTACTCCCTTTTCTCTAGTCTTCAGAACAAAATTTTAGAGTAGTACTGATCATTCTTTCAACCCTCACATTTATATGTGAGATCTCAATTCCTTTCAACTAGGTTTTTATTATATTTTCCTTTTTCGTGTCTCATATGGCTTTTCTGGCCACCACTCTAAATCAGGAGCTCTTTTTCTCAAATTTTAACTCTTTCGTGGCTTATCAATTGACATCCTTCTCTAAAATCTCATTACACTTAAGAAATCATTCTCATTATCATATATTATCATAACTCACACACTAGTTCCTCAACCTCATAGTTACGTCTTCTCAAATTCCACTCCAGTCTTTTCCAGTCTTAGGCTCCTTTACTCCCAGGTGATCCAGAAAATGTCCCACTTATTCCTCAAACACTCTATTTCTTTCCCTACCTCTTCATCTTTATTCATAACATTTATATTTCCTCCTGGCATAATGCTTTGCATCTTTGCCATTCATTGAAACCCACTCACATATTATCTTTTCAATACTATCTGCAAGATTTTCTGCACCCAACATAGCCACCCTTCAGCCCTCTTTAGCATCTCAAAACAATTTTCTTACCACGTACTTCACATGTGCTTTGAATAGTTGTGGTTTGTATTTTGCCTCTTGTACTGAAAATCTAAACTACCGAACATCACTATGTACCTTATATACAACAGTCACCCGCCCAAAATACAGTACACTTCATACAATACCAACACACATTTGACAATTAAATGAATCACTGAGTTTCTTGAAACTCAGATTATAACCAGTAACAAAGAATTAAAACAGTTCTGTAAAGATGAAAAGGAAAAGAAAAGAGAAAATATCATATACTATAGATTATATAAGCCTGAACAAGTTACTTATCCTCTCTAAATGCAAGTTGTCTTTATGTAAAGGAAAAAGTGGGCCTGGATGATCTGTAAAGTCGTTCCTAGCACTAGCATTCTATAATTTTACAATTCACTAGAGATGATCATAACTCGGGCCTCCAGCCCCTGGCTGTGCTGTCCACCTTTTTCATTCCTCTCCAGCTTCTACAGAGAGGAAGTCCAAATGATAAAGTGGTTTAATTCAGCATGCAAATTAGCCCAGCTCAGAGCCTAAAAGAAATCATGCTGTGGGCAGGTAAAGAAAATTGGAAAGATGATCCACAGCTCTACAATGTGTTGGAGTAAATAACATTCAAGTGTATTAGATGTGTAATCTCTATTAATTAAAGAAAAATAGACAGGGAAAGAAGTTACTTTATTATTTACATGCACACTATATAGATAAATGTACTCATATTTCCTCATTATAATTTTATTTATTAGTGTTTATAAATTACAACAGTTTTATTCTCAATTTTCATGTACACATTTACAAATAATTGGCATGTGTCATCTTAACTAAAAACTTAGTTTTGCTATATTTAAAGGAAATGCTGGAGTAGTGGGGGGGTACTAAGTTGTTCTTTTATTTTAATAAGGTTCCTATTTATCATCAAGCATAACAAATTCCTTAGTAATTAGGCTGGAACAAATCCCCCCAAACTACCAGGAAATTCTTAGGAAGGCATTTTGAAACATTTATGCTGAGAGCATTAAAATACTGCAAAACAAAACAATGAATTTCATCATCTTATTCTGTCATCTCTTGCTTTCATTTTCCCACAGTTCCCTGTAAAGAAAAATGTTTGGAATATTTATTTTCTACTTTTTCTACTTTTGGTTTGTGTCTTTCCAGGTCAAAAAGGAGGCCCTCCCATTATTCACCCACATGTGTAAACCACATATCAACGTATCTAGATGTACCCCTCTCTCCACTCATACTTGTGGTAACTTATTGGGTCTTGCCAATTGCGCTTTGTAACATCTCTCAATTTCATCTATATGTCTCTTTCTTCTGCTTTTATTCTAGGTCAGGTCGGATATTACCTCTTGACTAGAGCAGTGTACAGCAACATTTATTGACCATGAGTCTATATGATTATAAATTATTAAGCAACAACATCTAAAATGTGTACATTTTATTTCTAAATTATGCAAAGAGCCTGGTACTATGCTGTTTTGAAAATTAGAAAACAGTACAACAAAGTGTACAGAAGGATCCATCAAAATACATAGTTCAAATGAAGTCTTTCCACATGGATGGTAAGGGTACTGTTTATCTCCTAGAGAGAATTCGTTATATTGTATGTATTTATGGAACACTAAGCTAGACTCCTGCAACACCTACCTCCCTGGTTCATGGTTTTGAGGCTTGTTCTCTGCAATGCAATGATAGGCCTTGAATGTAAGTGTATTTTTATACTTCTTCAATGAAAACATTTATATGTCATCTTTTTCCAGAGAATGAGGCACTAACTCCCTAAGATGGCTTCCAGAGCCCCTTTATGAGCTAGATATTTACTTCTTATCTTCCCACTTTATGTGTTGCTATTCCTACTCTGCATTTCTACTATCTTGCCACAAATATTCACTTTGTCCATGCATTGTTTTTGGACCTTCTAAAAGGAAGCCCTTAAGAAACTACAGCAAGACTCTGTGTATCTATGCAATTTTGCTTAAGACATTTCCTTCTTTCTCTCATGAGCTTCACCTGATTGAATCCTACTCATCCTTGATATGTCATTTTAGATTTCATTTCAGGTAGATAAAATGCCTCTCTAATATGTTAGTTTGTTGTGTAAAACTCATCCTTATTTTAATCCATGCTGATGATCTTCACTGTCAGTTTGTTGTTCACACTGACTCACTAATTATGTTATTTTGGGGTAATAGAACTCACATATAAATCTTAAGTACAGTTTTTTTTTCAAAGTTATTCTGTGATATTTTGGTTCCTTGCCTTTAGGATAGAACCCAGGGAAAACATTTAAAAGTACCAGCGTAATTCACATACAGGTATTTGCACTAGAAAAGATGCTTATTTATGGCTACATCTTCAACATCTCTCAGGATGCTTGGTGCATAATTGGTGTATAATATGTATTTGTTGAATAAATAAAAAGAATCTGTTTGAAAGAAAATTGATTTTAGGCAGAGGAAACAGTAAAAGCACAAGAAAAAGAATGTATGCACAGAACCTTCAGATTTGCTGGGAAACCTTTAAAAACCACTTGTAAGCACTCCTGCCAAACGTAAGTTTTAAGCCACAGTACTAGCACATATAACAAAGGGCTCACCTGAACTATCCTACCCGGGCAGCAACTAATGGGGAAATGTTTGGCAGATTGAAAGTATTACTCATATAGGTTTTACTAAAAGACAAAAGAGTTAATTAGATTGGAGATCGTGTGGGTTAGCAGAGAGGAAGATGTAAACTGAGGCCTTGGTAGAGAAGTTTCATAGACTGCATTAAAGTTTGTAGACATCTCCCTAAGAATGCCATTCTGGTCCCTAAGTAATAGTGACTTGAATCAGAAGACTGGCTGACCATGGAGTGTTCACAGATGTCAAGCCCTTCAGAGCTGAGGATCACTGTCTGCCATGTCAGCTCCCTGCCTGGGGGAGGGCCATCTGCTTCATCCTCAGGTGCTTCCCATCATCCACTGTCAGAGTACACAAAGGCTCTGGCCACTGGCAAATGCCGCCCTCACTGCTGATCAATAAAATAAAAGCCTGACTCCTCGGCCAAATTGCTGCCTACATCGTCCAAGATTCTGCTGAATTCTGTGAAGCCCAAGTGACCAGTCTCTCTTAGGACGTAAAATAACATCCCCGTCAGTCACCCCTCATCGGCCATGCTTTCACTCTGTTAGTACTTTCCTAAATCCAAACTCACTCTTCTCCCACCCTTATTGGTTGGTTTGCTCTTTCTTAGTTTGTATTTTTTCCTCAGCCTTTTCCTTTTAGGAACTTCAGAACACTAATAACACCCCCCTCATTCTGAAATTTGTGAAAAAGGGAGAAGTAACTATTTCGGTAACATAGCGGTAGGTCCAAATAATAGCTTTATCATTTATTAAGAATAAACTTAGGGGAAGCCCCCTACCACGTCAAGGTAGCTGTCCATCCTCTTTCTTTTCCATCTTTTCCATCAAATAAACTGTCTTTTGCTATACAAAAAAAAAGAATAAATTTAGGAACTATAGGCCTTAGATTTTAGGCAAGAGAGCTCACTTCCCAGAACTAATCCTCCATATACTCCAGTAAGACATTGACCAGACAGCTGCATGCTTATCCCCAAGGAAGTTCATGCTTATCCCCTCCCTTTGGAAGTTCATCATACAGAGGAACAAAGAAGGGCATCGCATATATGCTGTGTGCCCAGGCCGATGCCTAACACCAGGGTGAGGAGGGAACTCCCTGAGCCGTATACATGCACAGCTCATTCCCACCCTCAGCACTCAGCAAGTTCTGTCTGCTATCCAGAAAGGAGTACTGGGTTGAGGTTTAGCTTAGTGGTAGAGCACTTGCCTAGCAAGTGCAAGGTCC
The DNA here is from genome assembly GCA_004026905.1 of Hystrix cristata. Taxonomy (NCBI): domain Eukaryota; kingdom Metazoa; phylum Chordata; class Mammalia; order Rodentia; family Hystricidae; genus Hystrix; species Hystrix cristata. Next base: position 38,565 of record PVJO010015946.1, on the reverse strand, counting down.
TGAGTTTGATCCCCAACATACACACACACACACACACACACACACACACACATACACACACACACAGGAGTACTGTTACTGTAGTATGGAAGTGCCCAGGTTTGTTATTTTAAAGAATATCCCACTGCATGGGAATAAGAATGAGAAATAAGTGGTCCTTTTAGTGTAAACTCTCTTCCCACAACTGCTTTCTCAAGTGCAATGTGCTTATTTTCTAAGCCTACCCACATGTAAATCATGAATCGAAATTCACACTCAGTCAGCACTCCTAACATCACTTATATATATTTTCCTCCTTTACCTTCTGTTTTAAACCTCTGGATTGAAGACTTAGATAATGAGACGCTCTATCACCATTATCTAATTAGCACTTCTCATTGTTATCCCCACCTTTCATTAACTAAAATGTTTGCACTTCAGTCTAAGTATGTCTCTCCACACCTCAATCTAATGCAAGGTTATGAACTGTGTAATTCGCTGCACAATTTCTGCACACCACCTAACCTATTTCACTACATCTGTAGGCACATCGCAAATACAAATCCGGGTTCATCTCCAAAATCACCAACTGAAGCATGACATGTTACAAATCCCCCCATACAGTTATGTTGCTTCTCCTCATTTTGCCACATATATGCTCTTTAAAATTTAAAATCCATCATACACTCCAGCCTTAACTTTCAAACCTTTTGAGTTTATGGGCACCGTTATACCATTTTAAACCTTGTCTTGAAAACATATTTAACCTTCTTTACTTCCCATAAAGAAATTCACTGAAAGAATTCATAAACCACGGATGAGCATTTTTTCAATATCTCTTTATCCAAATTAGTGAGTGCAATTAAAGTACATAACACAATTAGAGAAAAATGATATAGTTAATCCACTGACATGAATTTCTCCTGTCCCTCAACATACTCTGGTAATTAACACGATTACGCTTTCCAAGTTAATATTTCCCTCAGTTATCCAACAGTTTAATAATTTCTCAATAAGTCATACCTTCCAAAATTAATTACACACACATATACCTGCATGTGGCAGAAGAGGAGGGATAATTATTTCCAGTTTCTCCTACATCATTACATCTAGAATGGTGAAGCCTCTTTTGAAGGTTTTTAACTTACTTTGCCCAGATCTATCAGGGTCATTACTATCTATGGCAGCTCCAGCCTCACAAAATGTATTTCTTAAATAAGAGGACTTGAAAGTCAAAATTGCACCTTGATTTATGGGCTTCAGTGTGGATGTGTATTAGCAGGCAGGAAAAATAACAATCTTTTTGTATATCTCCATTGGAACTATTGGGTGAGCAGTTGAATCGTTAATGCCTAGTAATGTCTTTGAAGGGATTTTTTTTTTAACACTAGGTCTCAACAATGGGCTTAAGTCAATAGTTCAGGCTGCCCACCACTGTGCTGGTATCCAAACTTTGCTATTTTATTTCTAGAGCATATTTAGTCCAATTATTAAGGGAATCAGTTTTTCAACTGATAAATGAACATTTGCTTCTGTGTAAAATCCCCAGCAGCACTGGTCCCAAATGAGGTGTCTGCCTGTCCCCTGAAGCTTGAAAGTCAGTCATTAACTTCTCCCCTCTAAATATAAAAGTCCTAGGTGGCATCTTTTTTTTCTTAATAGAAGCCCTTTAAATCTACTTGGAAAAACTGTTGTTTATTTATAGCCATCTCCATCCATGATCTTAGCTAGATCTTCTGGGCATCTGACTGTGGCTTCTGCATTAGCGCTTGTTACTTCACTTTGTGGTTTTTGCACTTTTATGTGATGGAGATGGCTTCTTTCCTTAACCTCATGACCAACCTTTGCTAACTTTGAAATTTTTTCCTACAGCTTCTTCATCTCTCTCAGTATTCACAGAATTAAAGAGATTTAGGGTTTTGCTGTGATCGTCTTTGGCTTAAAAGAATATTACAGCTAAGTTCATCTTCTATCCAGATCACTAAAATTTTCTCCATATCAGTAATAAGCCTGTTTCGCTTTACTATCATCTGGAGTATCAATTTAATTCTTTCAAGATCTTTTCCTTTACATTCGCAATTTTGTGGTTTAACACAAGAGGCCTACCTAGTTTTTGGCCTATCTTGGCTTTTAATGTGACTTTCTCAGTAAACTTACTAACTTTTTAGCTTTTTGTTAAATTGAGAGGACTAATTTCAATACTGTTGTGTGTAAGCGACTAAGATCTCTAAGCAGAAAGGGAAAAAAACAGGTGAACAGGTAGTTAGCACAGAGGTTAGAACAAATACAAAATTTATGAGTTACATTTATCATCTTACATGGTTATGGTTCACGGTGCCACAAGACAACCACGGTAGGCTCAGTAAAGATCACTGATCGCAGAACACCTCCTAGTAATAATTTAAAGTTTGAAACATTGTGAGAATTACCAAAATGTGACACAGAGGCACAAAGTGAGTGTGTGCTGTTAGAAAAACAATACCTAGATTTGCTCACTGCAAGGTTACCACAAGCCTTCAACGTGTAAAAAGCACAATATGTGTGAAGCACAATAAAGCAAAGTGCAATGAAATAGACACGCCTGAGAGATCATGAAAGAAACACTGGGAATAAATCTGAGAGCTAAAGAATTCAGTCTACGAAATTAAAAAAAAATACATTAAACAGCTTCAACAGGAGACTAAGTCAAGCAGAAGAAAGAATTTGTGGACTTGAAGACAGATCTTTTGAAGTGAGTCAATCAGAGGGGAAAAAAGACTAAAGGAATTTTAAAAAAGGGACGAGTACCTGTAAGACACATGGGATATCTTTAACACAAACATAAATGCATTGTGGGACTTTGAAGTGTATTTAATGACATAATTGCTTAAAAAATTTTAAGTCTTGGTAGAGATAAATATATCCAGACATATGAAGCCCAAAAGTCCTGAAACAGATAAAATGCAAAGAGGTCTTCTCTGAAGCACATTATCACCAAAAGTCAAACACAAAAATTTTAAAAGCAGCAAGAGAAAAGCACCAAGTCAGATATTAAGGAATCCTCATTAGACAGGGATTTCTCAGCAGGAAGCTTACAGGGTGGGAGAGAATAAAATGGTATTTTCAAGAGAAAAAAGAAGAAAAGAGGAACAAGAAATGGAGGAAGAGGATGACGATGAGGAGGCAGAAGAAGAAATCCCTACCAGCTAAAAATAATATACTCCCACAAAGCTATCCAAAAGGGAAAAAAAAAAAAAAAAAAAATATATATATATATATATATATATATATATATATATATATATATATATATATATATATATATATATATATATGTAAAGCTTTACCTAGACAGGCAAAGATTGAAGAACTCCGTTGCTAATAAATCTTCTGTACTAGAAATGCTTTAAAGATTTCATTCAGAAATAAAAGGTGATTACTATCATGAATACATATGAAAGAATGAAACTCTCTGGTAGAGGTAAGTACATAGTGAAATCCAAAATATTTCATACTGTTAGGTTATTAGGTAGATAGCAAGAGAAGAAGAAAATAACAAAGAAGCTACCATACAGCGAGAAAATAAGTTTAAAAATGGTAGTCATAAGGCTTTATCTATTGATAATAAATATAAGTAGACTAAATTCTCCAGTCAAAAGACAGAAAACAGCTGAATGGATGAAAACAAAATAAGACCTAACTCTATGTCGTGTACAGGAGATGCATTTAATTAAGATTTAAAGACATTCACAGTCTAAAAATGAAGGTATAGAAGAAGATATACAATGGAAATAATTTCCAAAGGAGAGTAGAAATGACTACACTTGTATTTGATGGCAGACTTCAAGGTCAAAACTGTCATAAGAGAAAAAGAAGGTCATTATATAAGTATAAAGAGGTCAATTCATGAAGAGGACATAATAATTGTAAACATGTATGCACCCGACATTGGATATCTAACTACATGAAGATTAACAGACATGCTTAGAAAAATAAATTGCAAAACAGTACTAGCAAGGGACTTCAACATCTCACTTTCAACAACAGTTAGATCAACAAGTGAGATAATTAGTAACATGCTCCTTGGAGAGACCATGTCTTAGACCACAAAACAAGTCTGGACATCTTTAGGATATTTGAAATCATGTCTAGTATCATTTCAAACAATTACAGTGGTATGAAATTAGAGAACAATTGAGGAAAGAATCTTGGAAAATTCACGAATATCTAAAAGTTAAATTACATTCTCCTGCACTCAACGAACTGAGAAATTTAAAAGCATCTTGAGACAAATGGCACTGGAAACACAATAAACCAAGAACTACAGGGGCACAGCCAAAACAACTCTGGTGAAAAAAATGTTTATTTATTAATGTCTATGTTAAAAAAGAAGAAAGATCCTCAAATAAATAATCTCTCTTTGTTTTATGGAAAGAAGACAAAATTAAACAGAAAGATGACCACATTAAACATGAAACTAGTACAATGAAGGAAATAATAAATCAAATAAGTAGAACAAACATAAAATAACATAGAACAAATAGACTAATAAATTGAAAACATTTTGCTATTCTTCCTAACCAAATAGAGATAAATAAATCAACAAAAATTAAAGTGAAGAAATTCTAAGAATTCATCAGAAATAAAAAGGATTATAAAGGACTATGAAGAATAGAAAAAAAAAAAGAAAAAAACCATAATTTAAACTTGTATTTTTTTTGATATTTTATTTAATCATTTAAAGAGACAGATAAGGTAGGTATTTTCATCATTTTTTGTAACCGTGAAAATTCAGGCTAATGAATTTAAGTACACTGAATAACGAAAATGTAGTGAATTGATAAGAAACCATATTGCTACACTGAAAACATTTTATAGTATTAGTTATTACTATATTATTGATTTCATACCATACAGTGTACAAGACACTGTAGTAGGCACTATATAATTGTAATGGTTTAAATATAAAAACAGAAGCACAATCTTGTAAATAATATTTTCTTTTTTTTTTTTTTTTTTTTTTTTTTT
>PVJO010015946.1:0-33479 GCA_004026905.1 Hystrix cristata | reverse complement strand
TAACTGAATCTTCCCTGTCATTTGTTTATGTGATGTATTAAGGAGAGAAAGAATTGCCTGTCTCCCATACATACTAGCATTCCCTAAGTAGATATTTGTTTATTTCACTCAGCCACTACATATTTCTTGGCTTCCCATCTACAAATAGGAATGTTTTAATATCTGTTCCATCCCCAAATTAAATCTAAGTCTGATGTGACAATATGTGTCATTATATTCACTATCAAAAATAACAAGTGCATAACTTTGATATACCACAGTGAAGGCAGATAAGATTTGCAATCTGAAAAACTCTAAAAACAAATTAAATTCTGATGCTATCTGATCTTCGAATACATGCATAAAAATAATCAAAAGAAGATTGAACAAAGTGTACACTAACAGGTTTACGTTTATTCCAGACTTTTTCTGTTGCAATATACAATTATTTTTACACATATAAACATGTCCAGATAGTGTTACTACTTTTATTATCAATCCACAGATCACATCCCTGGAGAAGTTATTACTTTGTATTTGTAACTGACGAGTTAAAATGATGATGTGACGATAGTGATGATAGCGATGAAGAAAATGATAAAGACACCAATATCAATAAACATAACACCCATGTTTTATTGAATTTCAGCCATGCCCTAGACCTTGTGCTTAATACTTACATTATCTATTATTAACATCATTTTGTATGTCTCTTAAGGGCTGCATATTAAGACTACTTATAAGATTTTTGTATTAATACAAATATTTAAATAATTTCATCAAAAATATTACTTAATGGTATAAAACCTGCTATAGTTATTTATGAAAATGTTTCTACCTTTGCTTGTAGTTTTAATATATTGTAAATATAAAAACTTTTAACGTAAACTGCCCTGCTTCCAAATAGGATTTTAGTGAAGATATTGCCCTCTTTTGACAATATGGTAGTTTGAATGTGGTAGATTGGGCAACTCTAATAATATCGTTCAATGTTATTTTGCTTTAAATTTAAAATATGTATGCAACATTTAAAAAACCACAATCCTGACTATAAAAAATAAAAATTCTTATATTAAATTTATACAGGTATTATGCATAATTTTGACTGTATTAAATTTTTGAAAAATGAGAACCACAGAAAATTAGAGAGTAATCAAAATATGAGCTATCAAAAATAGAGTTGTGGGCTGGGGATTTAGCTCAGTGATTAGAGTGCTTGCCTTGCAAGCACAAGGGCCTGAGTTCGATCCCCGGCACCACAAAAAAAAAAAAAAAAAAAAAAAAAATAGAGTTGTGTAAAATTGAAAAGAAGTACAATTATTTGTACGTTTCACACAAAGATTTACAATTTCAGAAGAAAAACCAGTCCTCTCCAAATAGTGATAGCTGAATGCTGTATTTTCCAATACTTTCAATTTTTTTAAATAGATGCATAATTTTTAAACTTATTACATATATTTAAAACCCATGAGCAATATAAAAGAGAATGATAATATATTCTGCTTAATACACTTTACAAAGATTGCACAGAGAAACTAATAATCACTCTGCCGGGAACAACTACTGAATTCCGCAACATTCTGATACCATCTCACCATCGCCTTCAAATATGCACACTTAGCCAAAAAGCATAATGATAACCAGCCACTTCCAAACCATTAATTCAAATAAAACTTAATTTTACATAAACATCTTTATCAAGAAAGCATAATAAAACTGAATATTAGTTTCTATAATAACCCAGAGCTACCTCACCAGCATGTGGCATTTTAAACCTCTTTCTGAAGCTGTGCTCATTCTCAGTAATAAACATCTATAATTTTGCGTAACATCTGTAGTACAAAATATGGTAAATAAGCCAGCACTAATACCTGTCTAAAGTTATCTACATATTACATATTTTGGAGTTTTTACTGACCTTTTGACTTCCAGACAAGATGGTGATGTACATACAGGATGCTAATGATGCTCTTCTCAAATTTTAATTAAACCATCCAATCACATGGAAAAAAATGTGTATTTTTCCAAAATATACGTGACTGAAACTCAGGAGAGGTTGAGGTGGAAGAGCAGAGTTGGTGGTCATTAGCATATTAATAGAATTGAAACTAAGCAAGTGAGTGAGTAAAGAGATATGAATTGATTCAGAGATGTCAAGTAAGATAAGTGTACAGGGAGTGTGGCAACAACAATATTAGGAGTGACGTTGCAAACACAGTCTGGTAAAGTGGTAGGGGCGGAAGAGAATAGAAGAGTGTTACAACGGAGAATTGTGTCTCTAAAGGAAAAGAACTCGTCAGTAGCAGGAATGGGATGTACGAGTGATAAAAGGAATTTGTTTCTAACTTCATGGTTTTTGAAGACAAAGAAAACTTCAACATATTTGCTGAAATAAGGAGGAACTTGAAGCTAATGAAAAAACAGTGTGCTGTATGATGGAGATCCCTGTGGAAATACATAAGTGAGAAAAACTCAGAGCAAGGGTATGGGAACTATCATCAGGTAGAAAGAAGGACAAAACAGCTACTTTTGAACTGTGTAATATTAACCTCAAAATATTAAAAAAAAAAGTGGAAATACCAAGGAAATTGGCAGAAACCTTATACTATGAGAAAACTGTAAAATATTTATCAGTACTGAAGCAAGTAAGTAGATGAGATAAATTAAGCATGGAAAAAATCTGAAAAATAGAATTAATAAGTGTTTTAAAAACGATGTTTGAATTCACCTCTACTACTCTTCCTCTGTGGATACCATTACAAAGGATTAGAGTATAGTAATACCTTGGTTCGCAATATGGTTAATGAACAGGAGCATTTGGCAAAATATTGTTTTTGGAACTGCAAATGACCAGGGCCACCTTCTCTCCCACACAAATGTGAATGCAGCCATCTGTCCCACTCAGACACATAGTCATGGCTTCTGCTAGTCAAGATCATGGTCACAGACAGACCTGAGCACGGGTGCTGTGAAGCTTTTTTGTGTGCTTTCTAGCATGTACACTACTGTACAGTATTATTCAATACTGGAGCGTGGCTCAGGGAAAGTGCCAAGCAAGCACTGCAGTAGGAAACGCAGAAGGGTAATGGAGGTGACGAGAATGTGCGGAGCAAGAATGAAGGTGACAAGAAAGTGCAGAGCAACAATGGTAAGAAGGTTTTGAAGAAAACAACCATTGAACTGAAGAAGGAAATTGTAGAAAAGCATGAGTGTGGTATTCATGTGACTGATCTGGCCTCAGAGTCCAAGATGGCAAAGTCAACAATCTCGACTATTCTGAAGTATAAAATTGCCTTCAAAGGAGCTGATGTGGCAAAAGGAGTAACAGTGTTAACCAAGCAGAGCACACAGGCGCTGGAAGAGGTGGAAAAACTTTTGTTAGTGTGGCTGAATGAGAAACAGCTGGCAGGTGACAGCATGAGTGAAGCTATTATCTGTGAAAAAGTCAGGAAATTGCACAATGATTTCCTGCAAGAAAACCCCTCTACAAGTGCAACTACTGATGAATTTAAAGCCCGTAGATGGTGGTTTGATAAACTCCACAAGAGAAGTGACATGCACAGTGTGATAAGACATGGCGAGGCTTCCAATTCTGACAAAGATGCCGCAGAAGCCTGTGAGAATAAATTCACAGAGCTCATGAAACCAGAGGATACATCATTCAACAATTGTTCAACTGCAGTGAGACAGGGCTCTTCTGGAAGATGCTGAACAGAGCCTCCATCACACAGGAGGAGAAGGCGCTGCTAGGACACATGAGAAGCCAGATTGGCCCTTTCTTTTTTTTTTTTTTTTTTCTGTGTGCAAAAGCAAGCGCTGATCTGAAGATTAAACCAGTAGTGGCGTATCATTCCCAGACTCCTCATGCATTCGATGAAAAGATTGCGAACAAGAACACACTGCCTGCCATGTGGAGGGCCAATTCAAAATCTCGCGTCACAAGACAGTTGTTCACAGAATGGCTGCACGAGGCATTTGCACCACCATTAAAAAATATCTTTGTGACAACCAACTGCTGAAAAGTGCCTTCTTCTGCCAGACAATGCCCCACACACCCTCTAGCCTGGTGGATCGACCGTTACATCGACCATGTTGGCAGAGCCTGGGAAGAGGTCACATACCAGAATTTAAACTCAGCCTGGAGGAAACTGTGGCCAGAATATGTCACTGAACTTTTCTTTGGAGGGTCTGACACACATGTAGTGGAGGAGATTGTGGCCGTGACCAGGAGTGTGGATCTGGATGTTGATGGTGCAGACATACAGGAGCTTGTGGAGCATTATAACAGGAAGCTGACAATGGAAGAACTTGCTGACCCTCAGAGTGAGGAGCAGAAGGCACTTGGTGAGGGGCATTCTGCTGAGGAAGACGGGCATGAGGTTAGCAGGACGTGATGACATCCATTCTGGAAAAACAGAATGAGCGCCAGGATTTCTTTGACAAGTACCACCCCAACATGACTATAATGAACAGAGTGTTGAATCTGATAAACAAAAATGTGTCCTCTCATATCCAGAGGGTCATGCAGTACAGGAAGAAACAAGTGACACTAGATAGATTTTTTTTTTCAAAATTGTCCCTGCAGCTAAGAGACAAAGAAGAGAGGAAACCCCTGAAGGAGATCTCTCCAATGTCCTTATGGAGGGGGACTCTCCCTCCAAACAATAACCTCCTCTCCACCCACCTTCCTGCCCTCCATGCCAGAAGTCACCTCAAGCAGGGTTAGTGCTCTTTCTCTTCATATGGTGCTATACTGTGCTGTACTTCACTTCATATTTTTGTGGTCATAAAAACACACACGGAGGGGCTGGAGATTTAGCTCAGTGATTAGAGTGCTTGCCTTGTAAGCATAAGGGCCTGAGTTCGATCCCCGGCACCACAAAAAAAAAAAAAAAAATCAAAAAGAAAAAACACACACGGTTCAGGATAGATTGGCCTTATTGCATTGACCCTTACAGAAAAATTTCATTCTGCTCATGACCAAAGTTGGTTCGTGACCACATTCATAAGGGTCAGAGCGGATTAACCTTATTTGTATTGAACCTTATATGGAAGTTTGACTCAATTCCCGACCAATTCTGTTCATGACCAGAATCATGGAACAAATTAAGTTGTGAACCAAGGTACCACTGCATTGCCATTTTGTTAAATCCAAGACATCTAATTGCTCCTACGGTTTTGTAGGAAACTTTATATCTCTAATTCTTTATTGATATATCTTCTTGATTCCCTGTTGCCTGCGGTGTGATGGTGTGCTACATACACACACCCAGACATGATAGTTTTGGGGAAGGAGAGGGGCATACTGTAAACTCTCTTGATCTAGACTCTCATCTATTTCTGTAGCTTTAAACACTAGTTACATGGTTATCATCTAACAATTACATCTCCAATGTTAGCCTGTTTTCTGGATATTGTGTATAATTAATTTGTTGATATCTGCACTTAAATATCTAATTTTGGCAAAGTTCCCATGGAGTTTTATGTCTCCCACATCTTTTTCCTCCATCAACCTTTTACTTTTTCCACTAAAATCCCCACAGTCTACCCAGGTACACAGATCAGCAGCCTGGGTATATCTTTCACCTGTTATTCTCCTCTCACATTAACTCTATTACCATGTTCTGGTAATTTTACTTTAAATGTACATGTATATCCAAACTGCTATTTCTCTCCATTCTAAATATTGCTTCCTGAAGTCAAGCCACTATCCTCTCTAAAGTTGATTCATTTATAATAAAAGTCTAAGTGACTTCACAGAGCGTGCATGTTAAGACTCTGTTAACAGAGTCTGTATATTGCTTTGAAGTTATGCCACACACCTGTTACCATCCAGGCTACTATCTTCTCACACAAACCTATAAGATCTGAGAGAGCCAAGTTTATGTTTATTTGATTAGTTATCATACATATGCTGTGCGGAGCAGATTGTACCAAAATGATAATAAATATTGAATGATTTAATAAGTGAATGGTAGCTTGCTCTTAGGATAAGATCTTCCCTGAACAACTAAAAAGGGAAGACAACTCCCTCACCTGCTACCCTATCATTAAAAAACTCACTGAAGGGCCTTGGGCATCTTTTTCTTTATGTCAATACATTTGCTTGCTGATACAATAGGTGTAATCAAAATAGGCGATGTGATTAAGATTATTAAATAAAAGACATATTGCCTATAATGCCTCTTAAAATACTGCCCCTCACTTCACACGTATTTATCTCTTCATTCTTGCCACTTTCTAAAGCACTTCTGGCAGTCCTTTTTCATGATTAAATTTATTAGCTGTGATCAAAAATTTTGTGAATGCTGCTCCCAAGCTCCATCCAATAGAAAGGTGTAATCGTAAAAGCATTAATATGTATTCTCATCCACATTGTTTGCCAGAACTGGCACCATGCTGCTTCCGGCCCTTCCCCAAAGTTAAAATCACTATGTGAGGTGAACATTTTCAGTGGATTCTGGACACCAAGATAGATTTGATAGTACACTAAAGATACTCATGAAAGAGGACTTCCAGAACTGCTTCAGAATATGTCAAGAATGATTGGATAAGTGTGTTTTGAAGTGAGAGAGAGTATTTTCGGGGGATCAATGGCCCTGTGTCTTTTAGTACAATTTTTTAATTTAAATATTCACCATATTTGTCAGTCATACTTCATATTCTGTATTGACCTTAATATAAGGTTAGACTTGGGGAAATAAAAATGGGATCAGTTCATAACTGAGGAAAAAAATTTTTTTTAATTGCCTTATTGGTTCTAGGCTCTCACCTACAAATTCAAACCAAAAAAATATCCACCAAACACCTCTCTGGGTTTCTGTATTGGGTTTAAGTTTACCTATGGAGATTTACTCTTCGAAGTCTGTTACGGCTTGTGTTTAGATGTCCTCCCAAAGCCTCATGCAGTCATAGGCGGGGGGTTTTCAGAGATGGCTGAATCTAAAGTGTGTGACTGATTCCTGTTACAATGCCAGGATTGAGGATACTAGGATTAAGGGTGGGTGACTACTAAATCAGTCCACTGCTTGGTTTGGCACTGCCCTAATCCCAGTAGCCTAGATGGAATACGAAAGAGGCAGAAAAAAAGTTGCCAAGGTCCCTCACTTGCTTTTCTACCTTCTGCCTGCTATGAACTGTTTCTTGTCTGCGATGTCCCTCTGCTATGCCACCTTGCCTTGGAGCAAGTCGATTATGGACTGTGAGCCAAATAAACCTTTCCTCCTTTAATTTTGCGTGTTGGGTATTTTATCCCAGCAACAAGAAAAATTACTAAAACAAAATCCTCAAAGGGAAACCAAATAAAGTGGAATATTTTAAGTGACTGAAATGCTGATAGTACAAACAAGTTAAATTGCTTTGAGAGGAATTTCAGTCTACCTTAGCAAAATGTATTTTAAATGTGGCCATTTCCTAGGTACCCATTTCCTCTCTTAACTGGGTTCTTAACCAGTTCTTAACTTTCTTTCTTCACTATCTCACAGCTAATATTCAGGAAGAGGAAAATCGTACATTAACACAAACCTAACTAGTGATAGAATACCCATTTAAGAATCACTGTTTTGTTGTAATTTTTGTTATTGTTGCTGTTGGTGATGGTGATGGTGCTTTGTTTTATTATTCTAGGGTACATTTATATCCCATCCTACGAAAGGATGTGACCTCCTTCTTCATATCATGCCAGTAGGAAATTTAAACTAATGATAAAATGCCAGGAAAAAAATCCACTTTCACATGGTAACTGTTTATGTCCAGAAACAGGATTAAGTATTTTGCTCTATTTCTAATACTGGAATAAATTATTACCCATTTTTATTTTTGTCAATTTCAATGGGAATTTGAGGTGAAGGCAAAATAAATGTGTCGGCATCAATCACAATCTTGATCTAGGCACCTCCAGAATCTTTTTAAAGAAGAAATTCAATTGACATTACATTTTGAGCATTTCCCACATCATTAGATATTCCTCAAGGCCTGATTTTTAATGCCTTTATAATTTTCTGGAAAGTATAATGATTTATTTAACATTCTCTGAGATGTTGGTTACATCAAGTTGCTTGCAATTTTTTACTATTACAAATAATTCTGCCATAAATGTCATTGTATATAAGTCTTTGTCTACATTTCTGTTTCCTTAGGATATGTTTCTAAAAGCAGATTTATTGTGTCACAGCCCTTCAATACATGTGGCAAATTGACTTTTCAAAGAATTAGTATCCATTTCAATCCCAACTAAGAGTGTATGAAAGGATTACGATTCTTGAAATTTCTTGCATGAGAGTCAGTTTTTATCATACCTTTGTAATTAATTTATCCTTACACTTTGAGATTTTTTTGAACATGCTCTTAGGCATCCTTTTTTGTTTGTATAACTTTATCCTTATTTAATGATAGTTCTTAATATGTTAAAGATTGATAATTTTTTATTTATTTGATTTATTTTAGTTTTTGTTAACTGTATGATACGTGTAGTGATTACTTACAGATAAAATGTTTTTCTTTTCAAAATTTAGTCAAATACGTTAATTTTTGTACTTGCGATTTCTTATGTTTGCTAAATCATGTTGACACTTATTGTATATAAACCTACACATATTTATAACTGTTTACCAATTAATATTTTTGCATATAACTAATCCATCTAGACTTTCTTTTTTAAGATTGTGTATAGCATGAAGATAATCAGATAATCTTAACCAAGGTTTTATAGAGAGAATCATTCACATATTTACAAAGACAGAGAAACAGAAGCAGAGATTAAAAAACAAAAAAAAAGATACAGAAGTAGAAGGTTAAAGGCCTGGAAACTCATTGCAGAGTCAACAGTATGAGTCTGTGTTGGAAAGTTGAAGAATCTGCATGGGAAGCCTGAAGGAACTAGAGACTAATACGCAACAGCATCCTTATCTTTCTCTGACACTTCAAGGACCACTGGATCTGCTGGATCACGTGGTCTAAGAGGCAGAATTGCCCACACAGCAGCCTTGAACTGTTGCAGAGCCTCCTCTTGTTTTGGGCCCCACCCAAAACCAGTAACTTTCTGAGTCACTCAGTAAATGAGCTGGAGTAGCACATCCAAGGAGGGAATGTATTGCCCCTTGCTCACTTGATCCAGTCAGCACTCCATCAATGTAATGAACCAGTGTGACTCTGTATCTTTCAAGTCCTTGAAGTGGTGGCACTAATGTCTGCAATCTCCCCAGGGTTTTGATATTATTTTTGATTTATTATTTTCCCAGGTAGAGGCAACTCAAATGGCTTCCACTGGCCTCTCCCATCACACTTTCCATCACACTACAGATTAGGAAACCAATATGGGGATTCTGCCAAATACTAAGTATTTATATCTCAATTGTGCATTCTGGAACTAGGGAAATGACAACAAGATAAATTCAGGGACATATGGGACACATCATGAGTCTGAAAATGGCTAAAATTCCATTCATCACCTCACTTCTATACCCCCTACTCTTACTGGAGGGCCACAGTGGAGTTCCAAATGAGTGTTAGCTCATTTTGAATGAACGTTAGTTCACTCTTGGAATGGGTGTTAGTTCACGACAGTGTCCAGTAGTCCCCACAATGTTTGATCATTTCCTTTTTCCTACTGTACACTCACTCTTGTGAAAGGCCTTGGGTCTCTCTGGGGAGGGATAGGAGATGGTTGACAATATAATTCTTTGGTAGAGTACCAGACCTTCCTCAAGGGGGCCCAGCCCCCCCCCTTCATTCAAGGTGTTCTGAGTTTGTGAACTGGTTTAAGTCTGGGAATTATTGAGGGGTACTGAGTCTTTGCAGCCATATTTTGATGTAGATTTTTCATTTGCCCTAAAATTTTTGCTTATATAAATCCAATAAAAATTCTGTAGACTTCCTAACTATTTTACTTTTGGGAATGCCAGGACTAATCTGCCAACACCATAGGTCTTCCTGTGCAAGATCATTCTGACCACTACTTTGCTTCTGCTGTACACCCGGCATATCTTTGGCAGTTGAGCACCGCCACTCAGCCCCTGCCACTCTGAGATCCACTTAAACCTGTTAGATCTGTTTCCCAATTGAATGACTGCAGGCCCTGCTGTAAGGTCTGGAACAAGGACAAGCATCATGACCAGGCTCTGCAAGAATATTAGTGCTCCCCTCATAAATATGTTTCTTAAGATATCAGCGAAGGATACATTTTCTGAATCTTCCCATTGTGAAGGATTACATTTTACCTGACAAATCCACCATACCATTTCCATTTCCCTGACCCTTCGAATACCCTCATCAAACAGTAAACTCAAGAATATGGGGCATCTTCAACCTATTCAGAGTGAGCCACCTTTTGATCCATACGTCAGCCAACCCATGAAATAAACAACCAGCACCTTTTTTTTTTTTTTAACTCCACAAGCTATAACATCAAATTCAGAATCTCTATTGAATGGACCTAGGTCCAGAAAATGAGCAAGATCCCGCTCCTATTTGTCTGCCATTAATCCACACCCTTAAAATCCACCCCCATACTTGTTCCTTAGACACCTACTTCTAAGAATGAGAAAACTCAAGAATTTCTTTGGGAGTGCAGTGGACCTGCAAACACTCTACCACTTGAGCTAAATCCATGCCTAATCTCAAAAGATTAGATGATGTCCACCTCCTCTGGTGACAACCATTTGCTTCACTCAGTTCTCTGTCCATCATTTCAAATGGTAATTTCTATCGGGAACATTCTTATATAGTCATATTCAGGAGTATTGCTCAATCAGCTATCTGGGTATCTTTTACAGTTTAGATCTAGACTACCTCGCAAAAGATGTTAAGAGGTGGGGCTTTGGAAGGTGAAGGGATCGTGGGGCTCTAGTCTTATCAGTGGATTCTGCCGTGGAGGCTTTCATAGCTGAATATGCTGTTAGAAGGTGGGAGCAGGTCACTGAGCCCGTGATTAGGAAGAGTATATCTCATTTGCTAGCTCCTCCCTTCTCTCTCTGCTTCCTGGCTGCTGTGGTGTGAACAGTTTTCCTCCACCATGCCATTCCCCATGCCGGTCTGCCTTGGAGCTGGCTGACTACGGACTGAAACCTCTACAAAACGGGAGCCGAAATACACCTCTCCTTCTTCAAGTTGCAGCATCAGGTATTTTGTCCCAACAATGAGGAAAATAACTAAAACTGCTGTTTTAGTCACTTTCTCTCACTGGAACAAAATATCCAACAACCGGAAATTTCAAGGTGAAAGATCCTGGATAGAGGAAAGCTGTTCATGGCCTGGTAGCTGGAAGCAGAGAGAGACAACTCAAGGGAGGAGCTAGGGAGGGAGATAAACCCTGCCAGGTCATTACCCCAGTGACCTGTCTCTTCAGTCCAGACTCCACCTCCTGTCAGCAAGTCAGCTATAAGCCCCTGTAACACAATCACCCTCCCGAAGGCCCACCTTTGAGCACATGAGGCTCTGGGGAGCCATCTAGCTATAAACCATAACATTCCATCCCTGAATCTCAAAAGACTTATGCGCATCTCTGTGAAAAATGCATTTAGCCCATCTCTAAGGGCTGCCAAAGTCTTAACAGTTTCAACATTGCTGAGCTAAGTCCAAAGTCTCCCTTGAGTCTTAAGGCAAACTTTTAGCTGTGAGCTCCTACAAATACAAAAAGAAAGTTAAATACTGCTAACATTAAAAGGCACAAGGTAAACAATCCCATTCCAAAAAGGATGAATAGAAAAATAGAAACAAATGGGACCAAAGCAAGACCAACATCCAGCAAACATTAATTCCTGTAGTTCCATGTCCAGCACCCAGGGCAAGTCGTGGTGAGGATATGTGAACTCCAAACCACTTGGGTAGCCCAGGAACCTGCTAGAGCATTGCCAGTGATTGATGCATCCATTGGGGCTTCTCTCTTGGGCTGGCTTTGCTCCTTCATTGCAAGTTTCCTCATATGTTTCACATTCCTCACTTCCCAAATTCCTGGGATTGCCAATGTATTTTCTGCTTCACTCTCACAGCTCCGGCACTGCCTTTTTGGAGCACACTGTCAGACCTCCCAGGCCTTCCACCTGGGTGGAAGCTCCCTGACCCCACTTTTGCATTCTGCATGCACCTAAAACCAGCACCACATGAATGACACCAAAGTCTGCCACCAACTCAAGCAGTAGACAGGCTTCCCTGGACCACAGCTGCAGAGGGGTTCAAGTGCTTGGAGAGCTGAGCACTACGAACTGTATCCCAGGGAACCAGTTCCCCAAGAACCTGTTTTCTGAGGAAATAATTCCCTAGGAACTAATTCCTCAGGGGGCCCTTCTGGAGCAGGGTCTCCTAGGGCTCCCTTCTCAAAGTCTTTTATGTTTGCAACTTTGAGCTGGTGAAGAGTCTAGTCTTCCTGGGTCCTGTGATGTCCTCAAGCAATCTTTCCTACTATCCTCTTGTAAAGTACTTGGCTTCTTTTTAGTGCTAATCTTTCCTTCAACCAAGCTCTCCTCTGCCCCAACTTTATAGGCCCTTCTTTCTGGGGAAACTTAAAACACTTCAGACAGAATTTTTGCTCCTCATTTTCAGTATAAATCTGGCTAAAAGCAGCAAGTAGTATCCATGCTACAGACCAAACATTGGACTACTTTGAAATTTCCTCCACTACATTAATTATTCCGCCACCCTTAGTCTCAGTCCCCTGAAAATTCTCAAGATGTGAGCAAAATGTTTCCATCAGAGCATGAGACACATGATACACTGCCAGTAGAGTTCTTCCCAGTTAAAACTTCCCAGTTGAACCTGGCCTTTACTACCTTCATTACTGTCAGCATTCAGACCTTCTGAGCTCTGGCCAGAATTTCCCATCAACCTTGGCTTACAGCATGCTGGGCTTCTCCAGGCAGCATCTCCAAAGCTTTCCAAACTGCTTGAACCCCTTCCAAAGGCATCTAAACCCCGTGGTCAAGCAATTCATACTGACATCTCTGTTTCTCTGGTACTTAAATTTGTCTTACTTTCCTCATTGTTGAGACAAAATACCCAACAACTGCAACTAAAAGAAGGAGTGGTTTATTTTTGCTGATGTTTTGTATGGGTTTCAGATCATAGTAGGCCAACTCCAAAGCAAAACGGCATAATGGAAGGATTTGGGTAGAGAAAAGGTGCTCATAGCATGGCAGATGGGAAACAGAGAGGGATCAAAGAAGGAGCTGGTGAGGGAAATAAACCCTTCCAGGCCATAGCCCCAGTGACCTACATCTTCAGACCAGACCCTGTGCCCTATTACAAGGCAGTTATAAGCTCCCACAATCCACTATTTTCACATAAACTAAGACAAGAGGAGCATTAGAATAACCATGTGATTCAGAAAGACTTACAGCTAATCAATTGCCATGATTAGGGACATGTTAAGGTGTCCTGACTCACAGATAGAATTTTCTTGTTCCTTCATTCCCAATTGTCTTTTTCATTCATGTATGAAATGAGTAAAACCTTTCATGTATAATTATATATATATATATATATATATATATATATATATATGACATGATACAGTGTTAAATATAGAATGTAATTTATTTTCTTAATTTTTTGTTGCTCATCTTGCTATTTAATCATCCTTAGGTTGCTGTTTGTATACCTGACAATGCTTGACTAGACCTATCTTATCACTCTCCATGAAAAGAAATACCTTTGTGCTTTTGGTCTTGTGATTTTGCTGAGGTTGGAATATTTAAACTTTGTTTTGTAAAGTGAAATTATTATATTGCAATAACTAAATATCTCTACAACATACTTTGGTTGATATTTAACTGCTGAATTATAATCTGGGAGAAATGTACACTTTTATTATAAGCTTTAAAATTATTTAAATTCTTGCAATTATTTTTGGAAGTATTCATTATATTCATGATGAATTTTGAGCGCATATGTATATAAATTTTGTCTACATGGGATTATATATCTAGAAATGTATTCATGTTTGTAAGTGTATGTACATTATTTCTGTGATTATGTATGTTCATATATGTGTTTGAATATATGTTTAATGTGCAAGTGCATGTGTCTGTTTCTATGTATATACATATATCTCTGTATTTGTGTGTGTCATATATGTATTTCCAATTCTGTTTTTTTTAATACAATTTTATTTGTGCATTGTATGTTTTTACATATACTCAAGGGTAAACATTAGGAAATAGCTTGTTCTCCTAAAGTGCGCATTAGGTATTTGAAGCAAATTTATATTAAATTCTTATAAGATTTCACAATGTGCTTAAATTACTAAGAGACTAAACCAGAGCAGCACAGAGAAAGATGAATAAAAAAATCAGGGAACTCAAAGAAAGTTTAATTTGTTAAAATGACAGGGCCTCAGAAATGTAGAGAAAACAATTAAATGTGACATTTTGAAATTATTGATATTAACTTAAAAAAAACTACCAATTATCCTGCTACATTATGAGGTTTAAAGGAACGATATGTAAGTCTGTTATTATACCCAATAACATCCAAAATAGTAGCTGTCATTTTCATCATCTAATATATCAGTTTATTCTGTATAGAAGCTCTAGGAAAAGTTTATTGAATATTTCTCTTGTGGAAAATGTAGAAGTACATTTTCTGGGGGAATTCCAGCAGTTCACTTTCTTCCAAAAGACCCTGCAGAATGCCTTACTTTGTTGCATTAATCATAATCTAGTATCTAACATGCAGCTCTGTGTAAAAAGAAGTCTAATTTCATCATCATAACAAATATGTCTTCCTGACTCAGAGGTGTGCCTACATTATCTATTATTGTATGAGGGAGACATAAAACCTGAATATAAATCTATAATTATACAGCAAAACTCAAATTAACATGTGTTATAGAGTACCTACACATAAGAAAAGACTGTTCCTACCTGGTAGATAGAACTACATGAAGATCAAGGCCATCATCATCTGTCCCCTTCATGAACAGGTAAAACAAACAAAAGCAAACATTTAACTGGTGCAAATAC
Organism: Hystrix cristata; assembly: GCA_004026905.1. Classification (NCBI taxonomy): domain Eukaryota; kingdom Metazoa; phylum Chordata; class Mammalia; order Rodentia; family Hystricidae; genus Hystrix; species Hystrix cristata. Next base: position 18,546 of record PVJO010015946.1, on the reverse strand, counting down.
ATAAAGTAATTAGGTTAAAAAAGACACACCACCTATTTCACAACAAATATGTTCCTGTAAGTAGAATGAAAATGCTAAATTGGTGACTAAAATATCCTTTATATGCTGTCCATATCAATTCCAGAAATGGTATTGTCAATATGTATTTAGTATATTACTTAGGGTTAGTATATTACTAACAATAATTACAGCTAAGAGGTATGATCTCCCCCCCCCCCCCGGCACATACATCTTACAGATCTGTTAGTAAATTTAGTCCTGCTATAAAATCTAGTTTGTGTTTGGGTATCCATTTTCTGTGCAAGAAATCTTTGCATATTCTTATCTATTTGTAATATATGGTTGTTGCTCTTGGTTTAATTCATGGAGAGAAATTCCAATACTTCTGTAAACTGAAAAACAAATGAAAATGACTAAAAATTTCCAACTTTGAGTAGCAACTGTTTATACATTCAAGGAGCTCAACTACACAAGGGAGAATAAAAACAAGTTCCCACCAAGATAAATAATGTCAAAATTTTGACAGAGAAAAACACTGAAAAAATCTTGAGTGCAGTAAAAGAAAAAGGGTTCATCATATAAAAGAGACTGTTGCTCATATCAACAGGAATCTTCTCAGTGGAAACAATGGAAGCCAGACAGTGGCCTCATATATTCTAAGTACTGAAAGACTAAAATAACTAAGACTCTTATACTGAGCAAAACATAACTTAAGTGAACATAAAGTAAAATTTTCCTCAGAAAACAAGCAACACTGCTTGTTGCTAGTAAATCTGATTTCTATAGAAACAATTACATGAGCAAATATATGTGTAAGATAGACCCATAATATTGAAACATAATATATTTGGCAAAACATTGCACAGGAGGTAGATGGTAATAAAGTTATGTTGGCATCAAGAAGATACCAAAGACAACTCAAATACATAGAAACACCGAAGAAAACCAAAAAGAATTTATCAAAAGGCAAACACAATACACATTATAAATATTTGTTTTCTTTTCTTCTCTTTGTATCTATAAGTGAGCTGAGTATATAAATCATAATTATTACATTACATTATGAAATGCTTAACCTATAGATATAAGATATTGGTATAAATATTTTAACATAAATAAGATAATTACAGCACAAAAAAGGAGAAAGATTGGAGTTGCACAGGATTAAAATTGTTATATTTTATTGGAGCTAAGTCAGTACTAATCTGAAAGAAAATTTGATGTTATGTACTGTAGGTCCCAGAGCAGCACTAAAGAACATAATAAAAAAGAAATATACCAAAAGAACTGAAATATGACATTAGAATGTACACTAAATATATAAAGAACAATAAATGAAGAAGAGAGAACAAATTTACAGAAAACAAAAAACTCAGTGGTAAATGCATATTTAACTGTAATAATAACACTGCATTAATTGTGAATGGCTTAAAGTATCCTTTCAGAACCACAGATTATCATATCAAGTTACATAAAAATGATGCAATAAGATACAAAAAATTTAAAAGCCAAATGATGGGAAAAGATGTATCATAAAAGGGCTCAAATTTCTACACTATCAGACAAAATCGACTTTCAATTTTTAAAAATGTTACTAGAGATAAAGAAGGACATTTTATAATGATAAAAGTGCCAATTCATTAGGAAAAACTATCATAATGATAAAAATGTATGCCCCTTACAACAGAGACAGAGCTACAAATAACAAAACCCATAGAACTAAAGGGAGAAATAGCAAGAAAACGATGATACTTAAAAACTACACATCTCCATTTTCAATATAGGATAGAACAACTAAGTAAAAATTATACAAGGTAACAGAACACTTGAACAAGTCTCTAAACAAAAAAGACCTAAAAGATACTTTGAGAACATTCTAAACAAAAACAACAAAATACATGTTCTTTTCAAGTAAAAATTAAGCATTTTTCAAAATAGACCAGACACAAGGTTATACAAAATAATGCTTAAGAGCACCAAAATGACAGAAATAACAAAAAGAATGTTTCTGAGCCACAAAGGAATTAATTAAAAATCAGTAAGATGTGGAGGCCTGGGCATTTATAGATAAAGAAAAATTAAACAAGATCTTCTAATTAATCCATTAATGGAATAAAAAAGAGATCTAAGACAAAATTAGAATATGTACTGATGAATGTGTACTGAATGAAAACAGAAACTAAACCACCAAAACTTGTAGGACAAAGTGAAAGAAGTGTTCATAGGGACATTTATAGCTATACATGCCTGTATTGATGAAGATGTGTATCAACTTCCAGAAATTTTCCAGAAACTGGAAAAAGTACAAGTATCTTTAACCCAAAGCAAGCAAAGAAAAGTCTATAGCAAATACTAGAGGGAAAATAAATAAAATAAACAATAAAGAAATAGAGAAAACCAACAAAAGCAAAAGTTGATCTTTTGAAAACAACAACAAAATTGATGACTTTGCTAGTTTATTAAAGAAAAAAATTCAGATTACTAAAATCAATAATGAGACAGGAGACTTCTATCAAGCTTATAGAAAGAAAAAATTATTGTGTGAAAACACAATGAAAAACTATATAGCAATAAAACCAATATTTCTTCCAATAAGGTGAAATGGATAAATTCCTAGAAAGAACTACTAAATTACAAATTACTAAAATGTATACAAGATAAAATAGAAAATCTCAACAGATTTATAATAGGAGATTGAATTAGAAATTTTAAAAGCACTTTAAATGTCCAAACTCAGATGAATTCAATAGTTAATTCTACCAAAAACATAGAAATTACTAACACCAATCCATCACATACTCTTTCAAACTGCAGAGAGGAGAAAATTCTTCTCAGTTCGTTCTGTGAGGCCAGTACTTCCCTGATGCCAGAACTACTCAAAACATCATACAAATACAAGATTCTAGGCCACGATCACTCGCAAAAGTTCTCAAAATATGCTAGCACACTGAATTCACTACCATGCAAAAAGATAAATAAATAAACCATTACCAAGTGAAATTGTGAGATTTATGCTAGGACTGCATTTAAGGTCAGCCTTAAATGTGACAATCAAAATTCATATCACGTTAGTAGAACATAGAAAAAAAGCAACCTACTTATTTGATTAGATACAGTAGATTTCCTTAACAAAATCCAACCTCCATCTATATAAAAGCCCTCCAGAAACTAGTAATATCATGGAATTTCTTCAAACTGAAAAATGGCGTGTATTAAAAAAAAAAAGTTATGGTTTAAATGTGTCCACCTGAAAGCATATGTCGGAAAGCTCGTCCTCGATCAACCTGTTAAGACGTGGAACCAAAGCAGCGGTGAAACCCCCAAAGGCTCCGTTCTCACACATGGACAGAAGCTGCGACCACAGCTGCCATGGAGGTAGTTTCACACAAAGGTGAGTTGACCTCCTGCTTCTCCTGTCTTCAGCTGCCCACCACAGGTGAAGGCAGCAAGAAACACTTTGATACATGCAGACTTCCTAGATCTACGAACTCTCAGCCTCAAGAATCATGAACAAATAAATTTCTGTTCACTATAAATTACCCAGTCTATGGTGTTCTCTTATAGCATCAGAAACCAGACTAAGATACCATTGGTATCATAATAGTTAATGGTAAAAACCTGAAAATTTTCCCTGTAAAATTGGAAACAAAACAAAACAAAATACCTCTTTATTCAACATTGTACTAGAGGCACTAGTCGTGGTAATTATGAAAAAAATAATTAAAATGTATAGCGATTGAAAGGGAAAAAGTAAAATTCTCTCTTCTTAAACATGAGGTAGTCTTTTGTTTACAAAATCTAATGAGTCCACTAAAAGATATAAAAGTAATAAACCAGCCCAGCAAGGTTAGAGAATACAAGATCAATATATAAAAATAATTTCTAGTTGTATATAATAACAATGAGCCTTTGAAAATTGAAATTAATAAAGTGATCCTATAGAAAGCAATTCCACGTACAATATCATTTTGAAAACTAAATGCTTAGGCAAAAACTTAATAAAAGAAGTGCAAGATTTACATACTAAAAACTTTAAAACATTGTTGAAAAGTCTTTAAAAATGAAAAGAAATCATGTGTTCATGGATTATAAAATTTAGCAAATTCAGCAATATTATCCAGATTGATCCATGGCATTAAGACAATATTCTCAAAATCTCAGCTGGATTTAAAACATAACACATTGATAAGCTGACCCTAAAACTTATATGGAAATACACCTAGAATAGTCAAAATAATCTTTTAACAGAAACTTAAAGATGGAGAATTCATTTTTTCATTTCAAATCTTATACCTATAGTGATCAAGAATGTGTGATACTGGCATATAGAACCCCGACACTCATTTGTCTGAATGTAAGATACAGAGTCAACATGAATAAATTTTGTATATTTTTTTAAAAAAATAATCATGGCTCAATCAAAATAGATCTGTTGTGCCCCCAATTTTTTTACTAAATATAGTTTCAGTGCCCAGTTATCCAAAAAGACTTATGTAATCTCAAAATTTACATATATTAATTGTATGTCCATCATGTTGTACTCCATCATAATTACCTTTTCAATTCATTATTTGTGAAAATTAAAATGTATTCTACTTCTTATGAGGAAAATGATTATCTAATATGCATTTAAATATTTCCCATTTCTGTTCACTAGACTTTTATTTAAAAGTAAAAATGAAACATACAATTTCATCTCTTATAATCTTAATTTTATTATGTCCACTTTTTTATATCCACTTTTTGAATATTTTTAAGCACTGTCTTTTTCTTTTATACCCTGTATATATAGAGAGTACCAATATTAGAAAAGTGTTTGCCAGTCACTTTTTAAAAAGCAAATATTTTTTACTAAAATATCCTATAATATGCTCTAAATTTTTCTGAATAAAAGCCTTTTTTCCTAATTCCTATTCTAACATTAGTGTATCGATTTTGTTTTCATTACTAGTATATTTTGTATTAGTTTGATTTATCCTTTTGATTACTGAGTTTTGATTTTGTTTTTGTTGTTGTAGCTATCCAGTAATATTTTATCAATCTTTCAAATACCAAGCACCTTTTGTTTTGCCTACTACTATTTTCAAAGAAATAGTAATTTGGTATATTTTATGCACTGTAGTTTTCAATTTATTTTAGCATTTTTACAAAGAAAATTTGAATTCTTCTACTGTTCTATGGAACGCAACACATCTGCTGTATCTTTCCATATCCCGGCATAAGACCTGTGTGTCCATCTGTCAGCATAATCACTGGGTTTTTATCAATATTTATAACTGTTTTATATCATGAATTTTCATTATATTTTTTCGTCAATTTTGTGGGAGAAGTAAAAACATGGGATCATATGAACAAATGAAATAATAGAACATAGTGGTTTAGCAGTAATGTAGTTCAGCACACAAAGCAAATCAAAAATTAAAGTACTTCCAAAACTTCCTATTAAAATCCCTAAGAATAATAAGCTTGAGATATTCCTAGGTAAATGGACGCATCTTGAGACCATACTCCTAAGTGAAATAAATTGGACACACATGTTTAAATACCGCATAGTTTCTCTGGTGTGAAAAATTGAAGTGTAAATAAAGACTAAAATGTATTATATTGGGAAAGGGAAGAAAATGTCCAAATGGGAAAGGGAACAAGGGAGGGTGAAAGGAAAAGAGGGACAAGAGAAATAAGAAATGGAAGGAAAAAAATGGAAACAAAGCTTTTGTAAATAGGGAGGGAGGAGCGGGTGAGGGGAGGGGAACAGGAAAAAAAGAAGCAACAAGGTATATCATGTGCAGGTACAAATCCCCAATGATGAATGTTATCAATTTGTACATCAAAAATGTACCATTAAAATAAAATAAAACAAAAACAAAACAAAACAAAAAATCCCTAAGAAATAATATGCCTCAATTTTGTATTTTATAATTGTTTCGATATATATATAATATATAATTCTTATATGTACAATAAAATTCTTTTATATACTAAAACATTGTTATTTATGAATATAAATTGGGTTACCATAAAATTATAAAACTTCAGCCCTGAGCGGGCCCCTGATGTATGTGCATGCACGCACATGTGCGCGTGCACACACACGAATAATTTGGGGTTTGTCTTATTTATCTTCACAAGCTAAAAGTCAACTGAAAACTGAGATGAATTGTCTGTTCCTCTGAAGTATTACCAGTCAATCATGTGACTGTTGTTTTAAAAATTCTGATTAGTCAGTATCTCTTTACAGCAGGAACTGAAAGTTAAAAACAGCATGTTAATTTGGACATGAAAATGTTGCAACTCATAAGTATATTATTAAGAGGCCTAAATATGTTTTTATGTATAATCTAACAATTCAAAGGGTATAGTCTCAACAAGTATAATGATTATAATACAGGAAACAGTTTGTATTTTAGATGTTATATTAGCCTTTTTTATTTTTGCTCTATTTAATCTCAATTCTTTATAGCAAAATAACTAACAGACATCTTCAAAATGTCATTCTTTCTTCCTATATTCCTTGTATCTTACCATTAGGGGTTTTTCCACTGTTCTTTCCTTTATCGATTTTTAGAGCAATGACATTTTAAGTGCTCTGATATACAGTGGAAGAGAAATTGCTTGGATTAAAATACCTGAAAATTTCACATCTAGAATAAATTTTAAAAGAAGAAAAATGCTCCATTGTCATACGGTTATTTCCACATGACCATAAATTAACAGCTCTATGCTCCCATTAAAATAAAACTGCACTTAAAGTGGCCCTTTAAATTGTACTTTTTTTACCCTAGAAGTGGGGTAACAAATAAAGGTAGAATGGTAGATTTATATGAAGTGTATGCCTCTTTAGGCAGTGACTTGAGAGATGTTTCACATTTAAATCATACAACTTGTTTTTATACCTCTATGTCATAGCTTTCAACTCTCCAATTCTGATTTTATTTTTACTTTTTGCAAAGCTGGGGAACAAATCTAGTGCCTCACCCAGGCTAGGCAAGTGCTGTATCACATAGCCACGTCCTCAGGACCTCTGATTTTAGAACAAACAAAATCATTAAACTTCACATAGTCATCACTCGGACTCCAAATTGACAGACACCCAAATATGCCAGCTATGGTCACTAAAGTCAGGGTGGACTACACGTAAGTACCATTAACATTTCTGGAGAACTTACAGAATGTTAACCATTACAGAATGTTAACCATTATTTATATATACATAGGATATATAACCATGATGAATAAAGTTTAAATCCAAAGTATTTTAAATGTATATAAAGAAAACTTTATATTGGATTAAAATGTCCAGTTATTATAGAATGTTTTTTAATACTGCAATAGACATTCAATAGAATGTCTTGTCTTTCAAATACTGCAGTAAATCACAAATCCCACATTTGGAGGGAGGACTTCTCAATGTTTGCTTTTGGGTTGATTAATTCACTATATACATTGAAGATGTGAATTTGGAGAAAGTATCTTGTGTCATATTAAAATATATGAAAGGCACCAATAGGGTATGAATCTGCAAGCAGAAATATTGTAACATTGTGTTTATTTCATGATTAGAAGAGACCACACTGGTCACCAGATTTAAAATTAGATGTTGCAGAGAAAACATGATGTATGGAGAGACTGCATCATGATAAAGTGTAAGAATAAGTATTTCCTTTATCAGTTTTTAAATTATTTTTATGGACCTAGATATATTTTTATGAGCTTCAATATATTTATATCATGCTTACTTCACTTCAGAATCTTGCCGATCTTCATACACATTTCATTCTTACATCATTACAATCAATGTGACATATTATTATTCATTCTTGCTTTTGCATTTGACATTGTTCCACTTAAAAGTTTTATATTTTACTTTCAGTTATTAAAATTAATTTTATTTCATATACCTGAGGTTTACAATATGCCGAGATGTGACACAGACTCTAATATGATTGCTATTGTGAAGCAGATTATAACATGGTTGTTGGTTGCTACTGTAATGTAAAATAAAAGAACCTATCACCTCGTAACCATTTTTGTGACAAGAGCAGCTGAACTAACAAAATTCATAATCATAGCAAAACAATTTTCATACTCACCAAACACATTCATAGAATAAATTAGTTCTTGATTCACTCTGAAACCAAGATTTTACCAATTTGAATAGTCAAAAGTTTTAAAATTAGTTTGTTTTTCATATTTCATTTTGTCAAAACATCAGACAACATTTTAATTAATAGAAATCCAAAATAGAAAATAAGGAATACAAAATATTCAAAAGAATCCTTAACAAATGAATAACTTGGATTTTTAGCAATTTAAAACAATGATAAGTGGTAAGTCATTAAAGTTCTATAAACAGTTATAAATAATCAGATGTTGTATAGTACTAACTTTTTGTAAAGTTTGCTTTGGACCAATTATATCAAATTTTAAATATCAACTGTCTAATTATTATACACAATGAAACATCGTATGAATGATTCTTTTTTCCAATTTAGTATTTGCATCCTATATTGATTTTCCAATCCACATATAAAAATTTGAGGAAGAACATACATTTAAAAGTAATTACAGAACTATAAGTGCTTAGTAATAAAAATCATATGATAATATAAACTTTGAATATTAGTAAATATTCAAAATGAAAGATAACAAATTCAACAAAAAAGGAAATTTAAAAATCATTGGAGCATGTCTCAGTGGAAGAGCAAATGCCTCACATGTTTGAGGTTTGGGGTTCAATCTCCAGCACGAAGACAACAACAACAACAATAGCAGCGAAGGAAGGAAGGAAATACATTAATTATTCTATAACTTTGTTGACCTTTAGCAGAAGGAACACTATTCAACAAATTAAATTACAGACCTACCTTAACAGTGAAATATGAGATATATTTTAGTTAATTTAGTATTTGCCAAAAGCATTCACTTAGATAAAGGGGAGAATTTTTATATGAATTCACAATGCCATCCATCCATACAGCTGTCTGAATATCCAGAAAAGACAGTTATTTAACCCAAAACTTCTGAATATTTACTTTTTCATTAGAGAAAGTCTTTCAGAACATTTGTACAAAGGCGGCCACAAATTTTAAAAGTGGCATTATTACATGATATATATTTCAAAATTTATCTTTAAAACTAGTGTTTAATGCAAAACATACAGAAAAGGTTTCAATAACTCAAGGATGATGATAGGTTAAATGGTATTGTTCCTTATACAGTATATAAAGTGCTCTTACAAATGAGTTTTAATTTTTGCTTTATTAAAATGTATCTTAATTGATATTTAAAGCCATAGAATTTGTACCTATTAATAGGTCACCATGTGATTTTATGTATGTAAACATTATATGATATTTATACCAGATTAAATCTATATCCTCAAACGCTGATCATTTCTTCATAGTGAAAACATTAAAAATCCTTTCACCTAGATCTTTGAAAAGTACAGAATATTATTTTTCTATAGTAATGTTACTGTGTGATAGCACGGCACAATTTATTGCTCCTGACACATAATGCTCATCGATCACTCGTTCCTAGCCCCCTTCCCTACTCTCCACATCCTCTGTGACACCATTCCATGCACCACGTTGTGAGATCAGCTGCTTCAGATTCCACTTAGGAGCAAGATTCTGCAGTACTTGTTTTCTGTGCCTGGCTCATTTCACTCAACATGGCTATCAGTTCCTTCCATCACTGGTACACATGACAGGACTTCATTTTTTTTTTTAATGACTGAATAGTATTTCACTGTGTACATCCACTCAGTAGTTGATGGACATTTCAGTCACTTCCATTTTTCAGCTATCCTGAATAGTGCTACAGTGAAGATGGGTATGCTGAGATCATTCCCTTCTCTGTACAGCCAGTAATGAGATTGCTGGATCATATGTTAGTTATGCTTTCATTGTAAGGGGGTCCATACTATTTCCATAATGGCTACACTAAATTATACCCTCATCAATTAAACCCTAGCATTGTGCTAGGGTTTCGGTTTCTCCATATTTTTCTCAGCATTTTTCATTAGTGATTACCATGTGTGATTTAGTTACAGCAATAATTTTGATAACATAGCACAATGTTTGAAAAGAATGTAGGCTCTAAAATCTCTCTATAACTTGTTTTATTTATTCTCACACTTTCCATGCTACACAGTCTTTTTGTGACCTCCAGAGTTTAGGCCTCTGAATCGCTGTGATTAATTGCGAGGGATACGCACTAGTACTGAGAGGGAAGGTGGAAAATTCTCCTGACCGGATGCTTCATACACATAATTAATCACGCTGCCGCTGACATCGATCCAAAACGTAAGCCGGCAGAGATGAAGCCATTAACAGATAAAGGGTCATCTTAGATGTTAGAGGGAACTTTTAGCTTCATGGGAGATTCTAAGGTAAGCTGTAAGCTGCAGAAATCCTGAAAACATTAGCTGGTGTATTACAAGGGGCTTGTTATTGTCATACTTGACGGACAGGAGCAGTCAGGTGAACCCGTGAAAGGCGCACGTTTAACGTAACAGCTGAGTTAAGGAAACACATCTGACAAATCGGAGAGTAGAGAAAATAGTAGATACCACTTATCTTACTGGAGACCACAGTTGTTATACTATCCTGGAGAAACAGTTTAATTTTTCCAGAAACATATTTGTGTGCCTCTTAATCCAAACATCTTTATATGATGTGCCAACTTATAACTTAACACTCATTTTTTTTTCTTTTGTTGTTTTCCTCCAAATGTTAGAAAAACCAAAAAGATTGAAGCTTCGTTGAAACACAATAAAGCACAAGGACAACAATAGTTTGACAACTAAAAATTTCCTTTCAAATATATGCCACAACATGTGATTGAACTTACTTAGAACGAGTTAAATGGCCTGGCTTAGGGGAACAAAGCGATAATATGTTGTGAAGTGTCCTTGGATCTATGTGATTAAAGTTAATAACCACACCTCCTCAATTTTATATAATGCAGGATGATAATTTTGTTTGGAAAATAATAGGAGGTAGACAGATAAAGAGAGAAATAATTTCCACTTCAGCAACCCGCAGAGGAACCACGCAGCTACACTTCAGAGCAGAAAGTCCAGGCCTGAAGAATTGGTATTCAAGAGCACAGTAATGGGATGGTTAAAGACGTTAGCCTGGTGCTGTCCCTTCATATTCTTTATAGGCACTGCGTAATGTTTGGGCTCCTGTGGGTCTGCCTGAGACTGGCTTCCAACAGGACAGGCCATAAATACCGTCCCGCTGCTCTGTGCTTTACTGAGGCTGAGGGTAATTGTGTGAAGCTTAAAAATATATTGGTAGCATGACCCTAAGCCCCTGTGAGCTCCACATGAAAAGAAAGTCATGAACATAGAATGTTTCCGTTTTATCTGAGGGTCACAAAGGGCAAAAGGGAACAACACAAAGCGCCTTGGCATCTAAAATGATCTAAAAACTATTTTACTGAACTGACTGTGGCTACAAGGTAGGAGGAAAGTCATGTTTTATCTTCTGAAAAGTTGATTAGCACATATGAAAAATCCCCTTTTTCATTTCCGCTGAGGTATCTTGAGACCAAAAGGGAGGCAGAAAGTTAAACAAATGGGTTCAGAGACTCTTGTGTTCCCCAAGTGTCTCAATCATATTATCCTTCGTTTCAAATGGAAGTTAAGTAGTGCTGGCATCTTAAGAAAAATTGTTTTAGGAGAGAGGAAGTAAATAGGAACAGGAAAAATACGATTTTACTTCTTCCTGGAGAGAGTACAAAAAATGGGTGGCTGGAATCACATGTCCAGTGTTCCCCCAGGACGTGAGCACGGGCTCTGGGCTTCCCTTTTAGATGATCAGTTATAATCTCAGTATTACGAAATGCTTGATGTTAAAAGATGAATCAGAGACGTGCTTAAATTTTTAACTTAGCTAAGTACCTAGGCTTAAACTTCCAGAAAGCATACTACTCCTGTGTTAGGAGAAAAATGATCATATCTCAAAAGAAGAGTTTAATTTTAAAAGAGTATGTTCTGATATCTTTCATTTCCTAGCAATTGTCAAAATCCACTACATGTGTTAAGACATCTTTGATTAACATACCAGGGAATCTAAAACTACTCAAAAAAATAAAAGCTGGAACAAGAAGTGAATAAACACAGTCCTGAGCCATGTAACACAAGAAGAGAAAAGATAACTTGTAAATCACAAACCTACCAAAACAAAAAAAAACCAAGACTGAGGCTCACTAGCCGGTGCCCGACCCAGAAGGACGAGGGCAGAGCTGGTCCCGCCCCCGGCTGATACCTCCGCCCACCGGCCTTACCAGGTGCCAAGAAGACCATGGGAGCACTCGCTGCGCCTGCAGTCTGGGCTCTCCACAGCATAGATCAACAGAGTGGACAACCAACAGATCAGCCTGCTGGAAGAACAGACCAACGCGCCGGAGGAGAGTTCCACTGAGGGCTGAAGTCAGACCCTTCCACCAAGACAGCCTTGTGAGATAGGCTTGGAGAGGGCGACAGCTTAACAGGGATCTCCTGGGATCGCCTGGGAGGCTCAAGCTCACACCAAGAAGATGACAGAAGATTCTGTTCTGGGAGCTCAGGTTCGGTGAGAGGAATCATCAGAGGGAGAGGTCGTGAAAAAGAGGACGTATAGTCTCGTGATGTGTCTGAGCTCTGGCACTGCCGCTAAAATCCATCAGAAATCAGTGCTTTGAAATACCGTAGGCCAGTATAAAGGGGGTCTAATCATCTTCATTAAAATCAGGGAGTCCTCTTTTGGTAAAGGGCTCTTCATGAGTGGTTCCCAGGGTTTGTCAATACCCATCTGACATTTGATACCACCGTTGTTGCTGAAGTTACTACCATGGACAGGTAAGAGTGGTTGGCAATTGGTTTTCTTGCTACGCAAATACCCGGATTGCCTGGGGGTGGGGTCATAAATAAGAATGTGGCTCACTCATGAAGAAGAAGGCACTTAACTAAATAATTTGCAAACCCCACCACACACACAAAAACATGAACAAATGGAAACACAAAAAGACAAGGCAAAATAACTCCAAATACTCCCAACTCCCCCTAAATCGGTACAGGAAGCATTGAAGGGGAGCAAATAATAAACTACACAGCAAATGAGTCTGAAAGGCTACCAATGGAGGTAAAATAGTTCTATAAGATGCTTGGGGAATTTAAAGAAGATAAAATTAGTCACATAATGACTGTAATGATGGACTTAAATGCTATCTTCCATTACTCATTACTACGAAACATAAATAGTAAGATGATAGAATTTATGAATCTGTACTATTTAGGTTTTTTGTTTGTTTGTTTGTTTGTTTGTTTTGCTTGGTGGCAAAGATAGCAACCCACCTGGAACAAGTAAAGGTCTAAACAGGAGTTACTTAGAAGGTTTACTGAAAACAACTCAAGGACACAAGGCTTGCAGACCTCACTCTTCACCATTTTATGTATCTGTTTGATTCCCTGCCACTGAAAATTTTTTGTGCCAGACAAGCAGCTTTTTTGATTACATCTCATGGTGTCAGCCACCAGAAGGAAAATCGAAACTTTCTTCGGGGATCTTGCACTCAAAATCTGTGCAAAATCACTGTTCGCATCAGCTTGATCCAATTCCCCACTGCCGGCTCCTCTACCTCATGGCAGTAGCTAAGAGTGCGGTTTTGGAACAATAACTTCTTACAGGTGACCACACGGTATGAATGATTGTCCCTAAGAAGTCTCTATGATTTGTTGAAGAAGATGCTAGGGGAAAATAACAGCCTTTCTCCATACATACACTTTTTTAAAAGCAATTAAATCCTGATTGCAGTTTATATATTTTAAATATATGAACAACATTTCTTTGTATTTCCATATTCCTTGCGATTTGGATGTACCTTGTGTCAACTGGTGGAATACAAAGAATTGAAAGGAATGTATTTACCTAGATAATCAAGAGCAGAGCAATGGTACCTTCAGGAGAGGCTGCCACAATAATGTCAGGGACCCTGTTTTTGTAACTTTTTTTTTTATCTGCATTTGCAATGTCAACTTAGTCCTCAGTCTCCATATAATAGTTGTGAACTACAACTAAACATTTTGTCTGCTCCTAAACTTTTTCTTTATATATGCCAAAAAAGCTACAAAGTTCCTAATTTTGCATACTAGCATAACTTTATCCAGTGGGAGGTTTTCTTCAGGAGGCTCCAGTGGAAGTAGAGCATTTCCTAAAGAGTCAATCAAGTTGTTCTTTGATTGCACTTATTATGATATTTTATATTACCTACTATATGAATAAGATGTAATTACAGAATGCCTCTGTTATTTGTTCTTTTTAAGTAAGTTATAGTCTGTTGAATCTTCACAGCAAGGCAGTTTGGCAAATTTCGTCTAAAAGTTTTGAATTGCCAGGCATGGTGGCACATGCCTATAATCACAGCACTCTGGAGGTTGAGGCAGGAGGATCGCTGAGAGTTCAAGGCCAGCCTGGACTACATAGTGAGTTCAAGGGCAACCTGAATTACACAGCAAGACCCTGTCTCGAAAAACCAAAAAAAAAAAAAAAGTTTTGAATTAATTAAGCCGAGGGATCAAATCCTATATATAGTTCAATTATAGTAGGATAAAATTTCTTACTATCAAATACAAATCTGTAAAATCAACTGTGTTTATATTTCCTTGGAGAGCTAAATATTGTCTTTTAATGCAGATTCTTTTCTTTCTTTTATTAATGCTATAGTGCCCTAGAGGTTTCTAAAAAATACACCCATAAAAAATGACTGACGTGAAGGACAATGTAGAAACACTGTAGACTTTAAAATCAGTGTGTAGTGTGATAATTTGAGAAATAAAGCAAACACTTATGTGTATTTTGTTCCAATTAAATTTAACAGATGAAAATCTAGGAATGAGAGACAGTGGTGGTACAGGCATTCTCTCCTATTGTCAACATATGTCCACCTCTATCAACTGGAAATCTCAGCTTCAGTCTATTGTGAAGTACCAATTGTTTATCAACTGCCTACACATTTTCTGTGTATTTTCCAAACGCTTGAAGTTTGATAGGGGCTGTGAGATCACGTCTGGCTAGCAGACTATCAACAGAAATGGTACCTCACTTCTAGACTGAGGCTATTAGAGCAGGTATGTTTCCAGCAAGTCTCTCATGCCCTTCATTATGACCTTGAAGCATATACTGTGGGGCCATCTTCACAGAAAGGTGGTATCTTGGACTTTAGGGTTATGGAATGAAGAAGACAAAGGTTTCGTTACAGTGAACTTATCAAGAGGGAGAAATAAAATTGTGTTTTGCTTACCTGCTAATATATGATGGTTCATTTGTCATTACGACATACTCAGCTCTACCCTTACTGATACACTCCCCAAATCATTTGTTTACAAACAAAAAAATACTGATACAAATTAACAAGAATTCTTACCTGTGCCACTTAAAAATCATATTTTTATAAGATATCCCCCTGACTTTTCATCTATTTGAAATTTATTTCAATGCATGAAAGTGAATGATGATAAAAAATTTAAAAAGTAGGTTACAGAATAGAATATTCAACAAATATGACAGGAAATAAAATAGGTCAGATTATCAAATTATTTGCCAGTGGTCAAGAATCCGTAACCATCTGCAGAGATCTGGTACAATTTATTCTCATTAGAGAAATAGGATTCTAACATAATTTTAATGGGAAAATTTGTTCTATGTAACAATAATACCAAATTTGATATCTTACAACCTGAGACCTATAACCCATAGAGGAAACAATGTAAAATATTCAATGCCTAGTTACTTGTCGTAGTTAAATAATTTTTTCAACTCTTATGAAAATATATGTAATAGGTTATCAAACATGTTATAACATGTTTTTTTTACGATTGATTAAATTTAAACAGTAAGTCAGATGGTCTTTTTTCTTTGTTCATAGTTTAGATGTCTGGATAATTCTACATTATATTTAACCTGAGACAAACAGTAGGTTGAATGGAGCAAATACAAGTGGGCTAATTTTATACCTGCACATTTATGTAGTCAATGTAGTTGAATGACTCAGTTCTTATGAGTCTTAGTTAACTCATCTGTAGAGTCAGTGTACAATTTACTGTGCCAACACAGACATTTTCAAGAGTGAACTGAGGGCACTAATCATAATAGTGCCAGGATAACAAGTATAACCCAAACAACCTCAGACAAAGAGAGATATGTGGTTCTCCTAGCCATCTGTAAAATTAAAATATTTTAATAAAAGTGAAGGCCATAAAGAATTGTTGCACAGAAAATAAATGGGAAGATGGATTTAAAGAAAGTAATGTTGTTGGACCTGGGTCTTCAACATCAGAGAGGCTTTTACCAGAAATGCTCAAAGTACCAAGTCCTAGCACATCTACCTCTTAGACTCTGGCTTCATTCCTGGCACAGAGCAACCTAGAATCCAAAACTATTCACTCTTCTGACAGAAGATCTGTAAGTCTCAGAGAATCTTTCCTCCATGTTTAATCTGTTTCTCTGAAATCAAAGGCAGCCATCTCCGGGTAAGGTTTTTGGCCCATGTCACTGCCACAACAGGAGACAAAACTTTGGAATAATAGTGTAGGGATGATTTAAGCAATAAAGTATTTGAGACACTTCAGTAAAAATATCTAAGACACAGTAGCTAGCTTTCAGGTCACATGAATGCAAAAAAAGTAGGTACTTGTATTATGTTTTAGTATCTCCTATTACAGCCACACATACATTTTCTGATCTTATTCACGTCACATGACTGCTTCTTGTTGGATGCAGAAGCAGTCATGAGGAAGTAAAATCTTTGGAAAAGTTGTGTGGAGTTGCTGAGGATATTTTATATCATTTTACGTTATGTTATATTTTTGGTGAAAATATACTCAAAATCTTACATGCTCACTATGTTTTATTTTTAATTCTTTATACATTATTTTAATATAATATGAATGAGGTGCAAATCTTGACTGTAATGCAATGATCTTTTAAATACCTATAAAATATGTGTAATAAATTTATGACAGTTTCTGAGTTTTACATACAATTAGTATCATATCCACTCAAAAATTTCTTCCTTATTCTCAGAACACATCCTGATATGTTGCATATTTTCAGCAATATAAAATGCTAATCCTTTAGGGAATCCTTTAGGTCAAAATGAAAAGACAAGAAAATAGGAACTTGAAGCTATATGAAGAAATTATAAAGGTATATAAATGGAAAATTATGAAAACTAAAGTTTAATTGTAACTTCTGTTGGTAACCCACTTAATGTTTTCTGCATGATTTAAAAACTAATGAGCTTTTAAAAAATAACAAAAAAAAAGCCACAGGCCTGTGCTTTTCGATAAACAATGTAGCAAGACATAATTTTTAACATCAATCACTAAAGGGTAGGAATAAGATTATACAAGAATAGAAGTATCTTCATATATTGATATTTTACTGTATAAATTTAAATTACATGTTATAATTTGATACTAACTACAAAAGAAAAGAGCTATAAGATATACACTAAAAAGACATGAAAATGGAATTAAAATATCACACTACAAAGTCAACAATTATATACAAAGAAGATAGTAAAGCAGGAAATGAGGGACAAAATAAATGATACAAGCCATATAGAAAACAACAAGATGATATACACTCTTCCTTGTCAACAATTACTCTAACTGTGAATGGATTAAACTCCTCAAACAAATGACAGAGATCTTTTTAAACATTAGATCTAGGATAGAGATTAAATGTGAAAGGATAGAAAAAGATATTTCACCCAAGTAGTTATTGAAGAAAGAACAGAAGTGGTTATCCTAATACCCAAGTAAACTCTATTAGGAAGACAAATTTGTACAAGAGAAGGAAAACAATAAATGCTAAAACTAAATCCAAATCTGTGAAATGAGGTTGAGCTATTTTTTCCACACACCCTGACCCAACCACTGACTCTTCATCTTCAGTTCTCCAGGTAGGCTCCTCTCAACATGACCCATAGGCCACAGGCATTGACACATACCTGATGGACAAATAAATTAATTCAGTCAGAGTAACTGTAGAGCATCATTTTCCTGAAAGGCTTATGAAAACACATATTACTGGCCTCCATTCAGAGAGTTTTATTCTGTAAGTGTGGGGTGGAGCACAAGAAGTTACATTTCTAACAAATTTCCAAGTGTGGAATCATATTGTGAAAATCACAAGACTAAGACATTAATTCTTACACTTTTGGAAATAGAAGAATATTAAAATGATGATGATGATGATGATGATGATGATGATGATGATGATGATGATAGTAGGGACAGGCGCACTATAGGTATGGCAAAGACCTCACTGAACCTCTCCATGATCTCTATCCTCCACCGAAGGACAGAGAAATGTCTCATGGCTAGGACAAACCCAAGGTTAAGATGAAAGACAAGCCAGGGAGAAGATGAAAGACAAACCAGTAAACCAATTAGATTCCAGGTGCCTCCATGGGACAAGGATCTCTATAAAAGGAGCAGCAAACAAGAAATCCATGAACAATTCACTTTGGAATTCTCCCTACTCAGTAGCA
>PVJO010015945.1:0-43396 GCA_004026905.1 Hystrix cristata | reverse complement strand
CTGTTCATTTTCCCAGGCCCATCACGGGGTCCCCCATAGAGTGTCACCTCACATTTGTGGATCACACTACAAAAATAATAAAAATCCCAGTGTGCTCTGGAGACAACACTGTAAGTATTCTAGGGAGACAAAAGGATTCACTTGTAAGGAAAACCCCAAAGTGACTTGGCTTCTTAAGACTTAAAGAGAAGGCAAGGGGGTAAACACATCCATCTACTGGCATTTGAAAGGTGACAATGTTTCCAGACCAGGACATTTTCTCAGATGACAAAAGGCATAGAAATAAAAATAAGAGAACAACCTCAGCTTATGATCAGGCAGAATCATGTGAATTAGCACTGGTCTATAGACACCTGCTCTTTGGACCAGGTCTGCTTTCATCAACCATGGAAAACTGATGCCCACAATGGTGCAGTGGAACTCACCCTCACCTCTTCCCTGTGCCACTGTTAATAACAGCTCTTACTCTCAGTGTCGCCTTGTCAGGTGACTTAATTCTTTACGCCTCGGTTTCCTTATCTGTAGGATGGAGTTCATGCAACACATATTTATTGTGTGTGCCTTCCAGGCAGGGTGTCCTACCCAAGGCAGGCAGAAGAATGATGACCAGAGTAAGTGAGGAAACTACATAGTGTATAAAAAGGTGGTAAGTGCCATAGATCAAATCGGAGGGCAGGAGACCAGGAATGCTGGCGGCAGCAGTTTTGAATATAGGTTCCCAGCACGGCTCCCTGAACAACAACTGCGGCTCCCGTTAAGGAAGTAGCAAGAGAGACGTCGGGTGTGGTATGAAGACCGACAGGACTTTCCGACAGGTCGCACAGTGAGATCCCGGGAGAAGAAAGCAGTCAAGGGTGCCGCCAGTGTTTTGGCTTGAGCCCAAACTGGAAAAATACACTTGCCAAATGACAGGCAAGGCACAGGTAGAGTAATGTCTGTCCAGTGTTCGGACTTGCTGTGTGATGGTGAATTTGATGTGACAACTTGACAGGGCCGCAGAATGCTCAGCATTTGGCCAGACTATTCCGTGTGCTTTTATGAGGTGTTTTTGGATGAGATGAACATCTGAATGGGCAGGCTGAGGAAAGCAGTTACCCTTCCTTACACGGGTGGCCTCGTTCAATCAGCTGAAGATGTGACTAGAACAAAAATTTGACCCAGGGCCAAGTGTGAGAGAATTTCTCCTGCCCGACTGCCTTCGACCTGGGACGTTGGCTTTTTCCTTTCTTCCATACAGAACTGAAACATGAGTTCTCAAGCTGAGGTCCCTATTAGATACTCCAGTAAGGGCTTTTGATATCATAAGAGTCTGGACTTTGAAACCAGGCTTAAGGCTGCCAATATGTGTCTGGGGATCACTGGTACAAATACAGTATTCACAGCCGCAAGACCAGGTGGGCACATGGGAGGAGAAGTGTTGAGAGAAAAGAGGAAAATCGACTGAGTCCGGGTTCCCCAAAACACCTAAAGATTAAGCAAGCACTCCAGCTAAAGAGACCGAGAAGGAGCAGCCAGAAAGAGGAGGAGGCCAAGGACACATGGTGTCGTGAAGCTAAGAGAAAACGCACATAGGAGGAGGGCACGCGCTCCAGCCCGGGCTGGAGCTGCTAACGGCTCGCTAATGGTATCATTAGCTGCCGTTTCCGGAACACTTCGTAGTGTGGCAGGTGCCGTCCATGTGACACCCAATTAAATCCTCCTAATGGTTTTGCACTGTAGATATTAATACCGGTATGCAGGGAAACAGATGTTAAGAGAAAGTGAGACATTTTACAAAACCACAGCCGGAAAGGGGCTGCATCACAATTTAAACCCAGGTGGTTCTCGCCTGAACACAGTGACTGTTTATACCTGCAGTACGTGACCCCCGTGACAGAGGCCACCTCCTGCAGGGACATCGGGCCTGTGACGGTGCCAGGCAAACGGGAACCATAAGATTGATACGTAGGAAGCTCTTTGTTGCATGAGAGTATGAGAAGAGATTCGAGTTCTTCTCCGGTCACAATCTAAGGCACAAGATGCAAAATGTAATTTCCTGACTTGGACTTCAATACACTCCCCTCCGTGCAAACGGACACCTAACAAGGAGGACAGAGGAGCTGCCAGGTCCATTTTCAAATTGCTCAGGGTGGGAGAAAGTTCTGTCCCTTCTTACCCAGCACGCCGGTGTGGACCCAAGGAGCAGCGTAAGTATATGCTGCTGCTGCGGTTGCCACATGAAATTGAGGGGGCCTGCTTCACAGGGGGCCGTGGCAAGGAGAAGCCACTGCCCTTGGCATTGAGAACTGCTAGGGTCTCCAGCTGTCAGCAAACCCAACATGTACAAAACTCCAGAACGCGCCCAGCACCAACCAGGATACAAGATTACAGATTCCTTTACAAAGCGTGCACAATGAAACACTTCTTTATGGTGAGATGACAGATACTCCTGGCTTCCTTGTTTATGCCAAGTCAGGCGGGGTGATCACAATGGTAGGAGCTTTCTGCACATAAGTGAGGTGAGCAAGAGGAAGCTGCCTCCATGACACACCAGGACACCCTGGACACAGCCATTCCAATTAGCACCAGGCGGGGCTGAGATGAAGATTAAGAGGTCGCTTCAAACAATAGCCCAAGGCAACTGGCTTAGCACAGAGCTCACTAAAACAGCCCCTCTGCTCCTTCTCCTGCAGCGCAGTGCCAACCCCGTTTCCGGGTATCCTCAGCCCCGCCCCCAGGTCAGCCCACACCTCCTGCACACTCTGCCTGGGAAACGCGACCAGGTTTCCCTCACCCCACCCAACACCTCCTTATTTTTATTTCTAACTTTTAGGAAAGGTTTCTTTTTGGACATGTATAGTGTACTTGCAGAGGTGTGGTTTGGATTATTTTTCAAAGTGGTATTAATTGTCTTTGGGTTATGACACAGAGCATTAAAAGACAGAAAAAAAAGTGGTAAACTCCACTTCAAATTGGAGACAAAGGGCCTTTCTTTAGCATTTTTTTCATTATAGAAATAACACATGTTCACTGAAAATGGACTTAACCATACAGAAATTCACACAGGACAACATGAGAAGTGGGATTCTGCTGCTGTAGTTTGGATGTAGAATGGCTCCCGAAAGCCCATGAGCTGAAGACTGTATCCCCAGCTGTGGCTGTACTGGGAGGGACAGAACCTTCTAAGGTGGGGCTGGAGGAAGGACATGAGGTCACTGGTGCCTTCCGGGGGAAACCAGCCCCTTCCTCCTCCACTCTCTCCTTGCTTACTTGTTGCCATGAGGTGAGCAGGCCTCCTCTGCATGGCTCCTGAAGTGAGCACCATGCCCCACAAGCCAAATCCACAGGACAAAAGACCAGGGGCTGACACCATGCCAAATACAAGCCTCTCTGCTCTTTAAACTTACTTGCTCAGGTATTTTGTCACAGTGATGGAACGCTAACACAAATCCTATCCCTTAAAGAGCATGATTAAACATTAGAAATATCTTCCTAGATTCTTCTTTACATGTGACACCGTGTGTGTGTGTGTGTGTGTGTGTGTGTGTGAGAGAGAGAGAGAGAGAGAGAGCGAGAAAGAGATTCCTAATCTGAATTCTTAAGTTGTATGTGAAATTTTGTGTGCATATACACACATTTTTAAGAAAAAGGGACCAAAACTTTTATCAATTTCCAAAGAAGTTTCAACACACAGGGGCTGGGGATTTAGCTCAGTGGTTAAAGTGCTTGCCTTGCAAGTACAAGGACCCGAGTTCGATCCCCAGCACCAAAAAAAAAAAAAAAAGAAGTTTCAACACACACACACACACACACACACACACACAGAGAAATACTCCTATTCAACTTACAAAAATCTCATCAGAAACTATATACTTCCATAACTTATTTTTTAGCACTTATACTCATCTTTCTGTTTTAGTAATCACTGTTTTGTTCCTGATATTATTTATTTCTGGTTTTTCTCCTATTAAATACTAGAATCTGTAGCTTAGAAACAGGCAGGCCTGCTTGGGCTCCTGGTTTCATCATGTGAAAACTCAGACCAGTTACTCAGACTTTAGTGGTCTCGGTTTTGTTGTCTATAAAGTCAAAACAATAACAGAATTATTAGAATTGTTATATAATTGCTGCAAATAATTAAAAATATCTTTTAGGTAGCTAGTACACATAACGACAGATGTATAGTGAATATTCAGTAAGTATCAGGATTTTTGGTAGATGAAATCCATGTGCATATATATATATATACACACACACAAACACACACACGCATATATGTAAATCAACATCTGGGGAAGGATTTTAAAATCAGGACTTAGGATGGCAATAAAGCAGATTATTGGCAGCAAAGCTGAAGTCACTCTGGGGTGAGGTGTTACCTATTACTTAGGAGTAAGCGATTGAGGAGTATTATCTATTACAAAGTATTACCTGTTATTTGGGGGTGAGTCGAGCGATTATTCTGCTGTTGTCTATGTCCTGCTGAGAGGTGCCGGGTGTAGCGCTCACTGCTAAGGGAGCTGCCTACGCGAGCCGCCCCGGACCCTCCCACCATCCCAAGCCTCTTCCTCCACGATGTTAAGAAGGCCACTGTCCGAACCACTCGCTGCCGGCTCCCGGGTCTGGCTGCTGTGTCCTCAGATCTAGCTGGCAAAGCCTCTGGTCTTCGGATTCACCTGCGGCTTTCTCTGCCCTGCCTGTGGCCGGTCTTCCGTCCTGGTGTTCGGGGCGCAGGCAGGCCTGTGGCAAGCTCTCACCACGACAAGCACTAATTAGGCAACAGCCGTATGCTGGGCCCGGCTTGACTCTGCATCTATACGTGTTAGAGCGCTGGGGTGAAACCCAGAGCCTCGCGCGGGCCAGGCCGGCAGTGTATCGCCGAGCTATCCCTCCAGCTCGCTGCATGTTTCATGTTCCCAACTGCACAGCAATTTGGAATTATCATCTCGCTTCTTCAGAGACAGAATTGAGATATTAATGAAGATAGAAACGCCTGCGACATGACAATTTCCAGAAGGGGCCAATTCAGCATTTGAACCACTTCATTCTAGAGCTCTGTCACCCGTCAAATACCCTACGACTGGCATTAGTGAGCCACACAGGACGCTCGCAGACTTAGTGGAAAACTGGTACCCACTGGAAGTGTCTCTGGGCCACAGCACCACCAGGCATTACTGTCACTGAAGTCTTGCTGCAGGGTAGCACGTTCAGTTCCACAGTTACTGCCTGTGGGCTGTCAGTCTCAGTCCCTCCTTTGAGTTTGGAAGAAACTGATCAGAAAGGGTAAGTTAATCCCCGTGATGTCTCTGGTAGGCAGAGTCACGGTCTCCAAACCTCCCACATCCGGGTCCCCAAAACCTGTGAATTTGCTGGCTCACACAGCAAGGAGGAGTAGGCCGGTGTGATTAAGGTTAGCGAGGCAGGTGATAGGGTAGCCTGATCGCCCAGGCCTGCCCGCAGGAGTCTGTACACAGGGAGGCAGGTGCTGGAGTCAGAGAAGGCCGGGGGGGGGGGGCGCTGGGCAGAAAACAGACTGCCAGCACCTGTGGAAGGAGAAGCTGCTGAGCGGACCAATTTTAGGACTCCGACCTCTGGAACTGTAAAATAACCAGTTTGTTTGTTTCAGACTGCTAAATTTGGGGCCTAATACAGCGATAGGAAATGAATGCAGGGTGTGTCGCTCAATTGCCATATAGAACAGTGGCATGAAGTCTTAAAGTTGAAGTCCTGGGCCTGATTTATTTAAATCCCCAAGATCAACACTTCCCAGTATTTCAAACAGCACTTTCTCGACTGTCCTGACTGACTGGGTTGCCGCTGATTTGTGCAGACAATGAATGATCATGTATGACCTACCAGCTCGAAAGTGAACATACTCTTGGTATTTTCACAAGCTCATAGTAGAAGGCATGCTCCTGCCCTCCAAAAGCAACATCGGTAAACATCGGTCAGCGCGCCCTCTGTGCTGACCCACAGTTCACTGAGACTCAAGCAGGCAGGCATGATAAGACACCACTGCAAATACCCCTCCCTTTTTGGTTTTTTCCGACATCCTTTGAACAGCGGCGGCGCCCACCCACAAAAGCATCTTCCATCAGCTCAACTGTATGAAGGTTAAAAACGCTTCCTAATTTTGATTCTAATAAATGGCTTGAAAGAAAAGCGTGTCCCTGTTTGTTTACATCTATAAATTTAGAAGCACTGTGAGATTTCAAATAAAATTAGCCTTGTGGACGGGTGGAATGGAATGAGATAACCTAATTCATGAAGGCAAGGCCTCTCACATTCACGGGGCTCTGGAGGATGCAGACAGGCACAGATCGGGGACTGGTCCCCCAGGAGAATTCAACACAGAGCACAGGTCACTGACAGACTGACGAGGCCTCTGCGCTGGTCGATGAGCATGGGGCGGGGTGCAGAGGAGCCCTGTAGTTTGGGAGATTATTTGAAGAAGCCAGGGAACATCAGATCCCAGAAATGCAGACTTTATGGCCATAGAATTCAGGAAAACAGCTTTGAATTTCAGAAAACCTGTGATGCATTCTTATGCTTTCTTCCTGGACACCAAAATAGTCAGTGTCTTCACGCAGACACAAGACTGCTTTGGAATGGCCCAGGGCACGTCAGTCGATTACTCTTCAGAAATGATTTCTTACTCTGCTCTAACAGCTGAATATGCCCAGCATGTTTGACTAACTGCCTTCAGGAAATCTCATCTAGAAGTCAGTATCACAATCATTACCCAAAATGAGTGTAAATATTATTTCTTCTAGGTTTCCTTCCGTTATCCAAAACCCCCCAGTAGGCAGGCTCCTTCTTACTCTTGGGTGGTAACAATTTACATCGAAAAGTGATTAGAAATGACAGATTCATTATGCAAACTCTTGGTTGGCTTCCTGCAAAGTAGTAGGCTGGCAAGTAGTTGCTATTTCTTTACCAGGAAAAAACAAATTCGGAGCAAGTGACCTGTCCATGGACGCCAGCTGTCACTGGCGCGACTCTTGGCACACCTGGCAGGCAGCATGGACTTCCAAGTCTCATCTCCTCTCTCAAGGGACAAGGCAGAGACAGCCACAGCCCGCATTTCCCAAAAATTGTATTTCAAATAATTTTCTTTTCAACATGGTATTCTTTTTTTCTTCTAAATCTAGATGTGGATTAATCCTTATGTTGGTTGAAGACTCTAAAAAAATCAAAATTTAAAAATTAGATAAAATCTGTAGACTGCATTTCAGTTCAGGTTTAAGAAAATATGGTCACCATATTTTAATACGTTGTCATGTGTGATAACAGGGTTTAAATATAACTCCCCAAATGAAACATAACTCACAATATGTAGTTTGTATACATTTAGTCCCTTTCCTGTCATTACATTTGTGGCTCCAATACAAGTCTCAATTCCTCCTCATCCAGTTGCTTGCTTTTCTTTCTGCCCAACCTCTCCCAAAAATAAAAGCAAAAGGTGAACAGCTGGAGTGCTGTCCGGCAGGCCCAGATGGAATAAACGCACAAGCAATGACAAGGTGTGTCCCACGTGGGGCAGTAAACAATTGCTGCCATGTCGGACGGTTCGTAGACCCTGTAGCGGCAGGGTACCTCCAGAGCAGCAAGCTCACAAGGAAGGTGGAATGGGCAAGACTCCCCACAACAACGCAGCATTCCTGGGATGCAGTGGTATGAACATAGAAGGAAAGCTTTACTTACTTGGGAACTTGCTTTAAAAAAATACTACCCACTATAAAATCACCAAAGAAAACAGCACGTTCTTGTTCCATCTCTCTTCTTCATTTAAACTCACAAAATTGATCATTACAAAAGCTACATTGGGGCAGCCTTTCCTACTGTGCACTTGGATTTTCAGAGATTCACACTAGGTCTGAAAGGGCCTGGCAGGACGTCAATAGACAGATCTGACTCCTAAAGGAATCGTTAAGATTATATTTTATATTAGTGGGCAGTTTAATTTTGGCAAACTATTTCCACAGGAGTTTTGCAGTGAAATGGGCAGTGTTGTTAGAAGGTCCCTTTGGATACATGAGAAAAGAAAGACTTGGAGTTAGGGCAGTTCACACCTCCTGCTTCTTAGGTCCATACAAAATCACCTTGGAAAACACTCCACCCCCAACAAACGTGAGTCAGTTGAGAACTCAACCCTGGACGCACCGGTGGTATCATCTATGGTAGGAATTCAGTGGGCATGAACTGGGTCATCCCATTCATTCAATGAACATCCCAAAGGCATCACTGGGCATTGGCTCTCTGCCAGGAGAATATGGTCAAGGCAGGGATAAGCCTTACGGTCCCTCATGTTACATCCTCGCCTCATGCCTCTACCTGAGCACAGGAACCAGGAAGGAGGCCTGATCCTACCGACGATGCTAAGCACTCCCAAGCAGCAAGGAAGGCGTCTGAAGGCAGAAGGCCCCAGGTTGAGATGGCAAAAGAGTTACAGGAATTGAAGACCTTGATTCCAGGAAGGAAGGGTTCCATGGTCAAATGTGGGGAACACATCTTATGTGTCCTCCTCTTAAAGACTTGCAACAAATCAAAGGCACTGACATTAGACTTCACTCATCCAGCAAATGTGTTTCTCGCAGAGCATCCCCCAGAGTCAGTCTTCCGCGGGACCCACTGTGGGAAGGAAGCACTGCGAGGTCCCTGGTCTCAAAGCAGAAAAGGCGGGTGCTGGACAGTGGGCAGCACATTGTCCCTGTTCTCTCCCAGAGCTATCTGTGTCCACTGAAACTGAGCTCATCAGTCACTCGTGCTAATGCCCCCCCGGGTCATGTAGTATTTTAATCCCGGCTGAACGGACACGTCTTCAGGGGGCTCCGTTTGCAGGACAGGGGAGACCCATGAGGGAGGCCACCGAGTCAGATTCCGAAGGTCAGCTTGCCCTGAGCACGGCTGGCAGTCAGCCTCCCAACCTTCCCTGCGCCAGCGTCACCTGGGACCTTTCCTCTCCTCTCCTTCCTTCCTTGCTTTTCTTTGTTTTCTTTTTTGTTCTTAATGCAAAAGACTCATGCTCAGGCCTCACCCTAGGGGAACGAATCTGAATTTCTGGGAGTGCGGTGAGGCATTTTCTGAAAGCCTCTAGGTAACGCTCCTGTGAGTGCACAGTTGAGTCCCTGTCTTGGTCTGTGTACGCCCCACCAAGGCTGATGAAAGAGGGCAAATAGGCCTACTTGGTGGACAGCTGTTCAGATCGTGGATCTGATTCTGATTACTGCATGCTCTTGGGTGGAAATCCCTCCCCGGAGCTTTGGTTTTCTCACCCAGTAATGAAAGTCCGAGACTAACTTACCTCGCAGCGGTAATGGGAAGTGACTAATTCTGACAGTCGTGGGGTATTGCTTAGGCAAAGTCAAAATGATGCCATGACAAGTAAAAGGATTTGAGTCATTTGCCTCTTAAATAGTGCCAAGAAATCCCCAATAATTATAAATAGGACGGTGAAGTGGAATTCAGTGACTCACATAGCACAGACTCACTGAATCTCTGTGGAGGGCCACTGCTCTTTCCTCCTGGTGTTATCTTTCCTCTGGGTAGCAACGTGGGAACACAAATCAAAAGAGAAGTCTACAGCATCGTGTAGTCTCCTTGGCACGCTCCCACGAAGCCGTGCGGTCATGGTGACCAACCGTTTCCTGGAAATAGGTGTGCCCCAACTTAAAGAAACGGGAGCTACGGTGCAAGAAACCACTAAGCGGAGAATCCTTCCACTCTAGAGCCTTCTTAAGACAGGAACTTCCTCTGTTCATAGTTCATTAACTTATTACTCCCGTGGAGAAAACAAATCAACACAAAATAAAGACGGTTTTCTGAAATGACAGGGTAACTAGTGGGGAAATGTGATTTCCTTTTTGAAACTCTTAATAGTAACTCATGTGTTATTTGGTAGGTGATTTATTCCTGTGAAGCTAGAAAGGTGCCATGAAGGAAAGAGACATACAGGTTGCAGGATACAGCTTTCAGCCCCTGCCAGTCCAGCCACCTGTCACACGTGAGGGTCAGGCACCGCGATGTGAGGAGATCTCTCCATGGCATGCCAGTCCTGCCAGCCCCACCAGCCGGGCTCCCCCAGGGTTCCCAAGTGGCCGGCAATGTGAGCAGGAAGGCGCAGCACTGCCTCCCTGCCTGTCGCCCCTGCACTGCCTGCAGCACTAGGCTTGGGGGAAAGCCTACAACGTCCCATCCTCCAAGGTAACGCTGGCCTTTGAGGCCTAAAAGTGCCGACATCCCACCATTGCCGATGAGAAGCAAGCGCACCGAACTTCTCTTCACGCAGGTGCAGACCACGCACATGCTCACTGCCATCAGGAGCCGGGTGATCTGTCCACAGCGAGAGACCCCTGCAGACCACAAACGCGGTGACACGGTGGCTCTCAGTTGGTGTGAATCAAGAACACCCACACCCACTCCCAGAGACTCTGATCTAAAGTTGGGAATTCAGCCCCGGAGCCTCTCCTCCGGGGCCCTGGGCAGATCCCAACCCAGGCTGTGCGGGGCCGGGCCGGGTCGGTGCGCCTCCCTCTGGCCCAGAGGTTCCAGTCAGCTGGGACTTGGCACCACGCAAAGACCTCGCCTCTCTGCCCACGTCACCTCCCCACAGTGACTCTGTCCCGACTATGGTGGCACTAATGTGTCCCTGGACACCCATGATGCTATACTGCCAGCAACCTCAGACCTCATTTTCCCGTGAGGAGAGCCCCGCACCTCACTGAGCTTGCCAAGGCCGCACTGTGTCACACGACTGGGAATGACCTGCTTCCTGTGGTCACAAGTGGACAGCACGCTGCTGCCGCTGCTGCTCTGCCAGGTTTCGGTGGAGGAAACTCATGCACTGGGTGTGGCTTCATACACACGAAAGCAAAGTTGCGCGGAAGACTAGGGTAAATTTTAAGTCATGATTATACAGGACCATGAAGGAGGCTTCACAGACACCTATAGATCGGTGGCACCAGCACCGCAGCCAAAATAGAGCTGCTGTCGTAAGACCTGCATTCACAGAGCGGGCACGGCCCAGAAACCCCTGCTACCAGATTGCCTCGCAGCACACAAGGGCACAGCTCGGATCAGGGATTTTATCTGGGTTCTCTAGCAACTGATAGCCCTTTAGGAACAGCATCCACCAGTGCATCCCCAAAACAGGCTCCCATCTGCCTTTGCGTCCTGACCCCGCAGAAAACGGCCTCTCAAGCTGCTTCTCCGAAAGTGGCCTTATTTTCAGTACAGAAAGCCAGTCCAAGGTCTTGGGCAAGGTCTCTTGTGTCTTTGTTTCCTCCTTTGGCTATTCAGTCTGTGTCGTGCCCTTCACACCAGCCCCCAAGGGGTGTATTGGGGACACAAAGCTAAAACAAGACAACCTGTCCGCTTTCAGGGAGCTAGTGTTCAATGGAGGAGACGGGTGGGGAGTGGGAGAGGTGTGCGGTCAGCGCTAGCTAGTATCAGGGTCTGCATTTTGTACAAGGCCCGGGAAGTCAGGCGCGACGCCTGAGCAAGTCCTGAAGGACAAGACGCACCCGTCCAAGCAGCATCGCGGGTCTGACAATGGAACTGGCCCGGTGACCCGTCCTCCTCCCATCCGCTCTCTCTGTATGAGTCATCCAGGTTGATAACGGAATCAGCCAGAGTTGGGAGTGCTGTCTGGAGCCAAGAGAAAGAGAAACTGATTCCCAGGGAGTAAGGAAGGCACCACAAGCCTCAGGATAGCCCTGCGCCCACACACGAGGCCAAGCACCCCAGATGTCAGTGTTATCTTCCGTCAAGCTTGAGGGCTCACAACACGGATGGCAAAGAATAAATCTGTAACAGGGATGGAAAGCAGATGACTCCATCAGTAGATGAAAATCTTAAGGAGTTTCTGGAAAATAGCAAACAAATATGGTTGAGTTGAGCCAATAAAAGCATGACATAAATAGGCCTCAGAGAGAACCGAAAAGCAGGTGAGATATGTTCCTCCCAACAGAACCCTGAAGAATTTAGGCCTCAGGTCACAGGGAGAAGGAGCAATCAGGGTAACTGACAAAAGGGTTCTGCAGAGCGCTGACCTCAGTCTTTCTCGCCTCCTCCAAGCTCAGCGCAGAAAGGCAGGACATGGCAGGTCGTCCCTGAACATGTGTTTTCCTGAGCTTGAGAGCCCGGGCAGTCACAAGCTGCGTGTCTAATTCTCACTCTGTCTCCCACGAGCCCAGCTCCCAGCCTGCCTTTTATAAGGAGAAGCATAGTACAAAATTGTTCCTATACAACTGCCAAGAAAACCCCACCAGTCACTGCACCGCCGCCCTAACTTTTCACTACAAATACGACTGGGCCCACAAACATCACCAGCCACTGAGGGAAAACCAAGAAAAATGAGAAGGATCGATGCTAAAGGAAACAGAGCTAAAACAGGACAAAGACGAGCGCTCTGAAAAAAAATGCATCTTCAGAAAAATCTGAGTGGATGCTGCACCCATAAAAAGAAAAAGAATGATTTTTAAAAGATGCTCACACTCAAGGCTGAGTATTAGAAGTGAAACGGCACAAAAATAAATTTGAGACCCAGAAGACAAAATTGAGAAATCTTCTGAATGTACATAAAGGGAGGAGGGAATATATCAGAAAAAGGCTAAGGAGGCAGGGGAGGGCTCCAAAGGTGGGCACTTCCCAGAGCTAAGAGACCTAAGAAATGGGGAGAACAGAGAAGGCAAACACTGCAATAAAATAACAGAAGAATGTTTTCATGAGCTGAATAAAGAATAAACCTCGAGATTTTGGATTTAAGTAGCCTAAAGAGGAATAATACAAAAAGAGGTGTCTAGATACTTCCTGGTGAAATTTATGAGAAGACCCTGAAAGCTCACAAAGGAGGGAAATCCTACCTGTCAAAGTGGCTTTTTAGGAAGCCAGAAGACAATGGAAAGCAATCCTTAACATTGCAATGAAAAGTTATTTTTAATCTACTTTTCAATTATGAAGGCAAACTGAAGATCGATGAGAACATACTGCTTCTGCCATTTTGCAAACAAATGGCGAATACACTCTTAACAAAATTGAAAATGAATCCAAGCAGGGAAGAGACCTAGAGACCATGGAAATAATCCATTTGAGTTGGGGAGAACTCCTAGGGAAGCAGCCTGTATTTAGTCCAAATGAGAAGAGACAGAGGGCTTGGTGAAGAACATCTTTAACAAGAGACCAGACTTGAGCAAGAATTTCAGACCCTCCATTTCACTCTGGAGTTCAGTTTCTTTCTATTAAAGTAAAATTAAATACAATATTGTTTAAAATAGTAGTAGTAGTTGTCTCCGGGCAACAGAAAGCGAATAGTGATATTTCTTTTCTTTATATTCCGTACTTTCCAAATGTCCTACCATAAAGATATGCTGGTCCTATACTTGTTTTTTTGGGGGGGCTTTTTTTTGTGGTGCCGGGGATCGAACTCAGGGCCTTGTGCTTGCAAGGCAAGCACTCTAATCACTGAGCTAAATCCCCAGTCCCCTATACTTGTTTCTTACACTGACCTTAAACAAGGCCAAGCTGAACAACTGAATATCCAGAAGTAAACTATGGGAGCCATAAATATAGTGAAGATTGAAGTTTCTTGGGTGAGAGAGGAGAAAGATCATTAGAAATTCTAGAAAAAAATAAATACACCTGCAGGAT
Organism: Hystrix cristata; assembly: GCA_004026905.1. Lineage (NCBI taxonomy): Eukaryota > Metazoa > Chordata > Mammalia > Rodentia > Hystricidae > Hystrix > Hystrix cristata. The sequence goes on along the minus strand of PVJO010015945.1, from coordinate 29,770 downwards.
AATCATGGTCTCAATAGGATGCAAACTAAAACGCAGTAGGTGCTTAAGCAGTGAGTGGGGAAGGAGGCCAGGTGCACAGGGAGCGCCTCTCAATGTACCCTGAGCTCCGCCGCAGGGCTGGACCCTTCCGAAATGCCGGGGTCCTGCCGGCCTGTGCTCTTCATGGCTATCTGCTGCATCTAACCTTGTCCAGGAGAATGATCTTGAAAGTGGGACTACATTTTGAACTGTCTCATAACTGTTTTCTTCCCCCCAGGAAAAATTGTTGATTATTCGTGATGCTTCCTCTGTTCTTCACAAGAGAGTTAACTAAGCCTTGGTGGCTGAAAACATAAGCCTATAGTCACTAAGAAACACTTAGTTGTCTCAAAAAGTTAATCTCCAATCTCTTAATATTTGATCGATTTCAAATTTTAATTAGACATTTGATTTAGTTAGAAACCAGTAAGTCCTGCTTTAAAGAAAATTTATCTGAAATTCAAATCCTCTGTTTTATTTCGGAGTTCTTTTTCTTCTGTTGAAGTAAAATTAAATATAATGCTTTTCATTTTAAAATAGTAGTGCTTATCTTTAGGATGTAGAATAAGAGTGAGTTCTTTTCTTCTTTATGTTCTTCTGTATCTTCCAAATCTTCTGCCATAAACATATATTGATTCTATCCTTGTATTACTTAAAGTGAATATTTACTGATGACCAATGTAAGACTGTTTTTGTATACTACTAAGACCAGACAATCTCCCAGGCTCACTGGCTTTATTGATTGACTGATTGGTTGATTTGAGTCAATGTCTCATTCGGTAGCCCTGGCTGGCCTCAAACTCACAGCAATCCTCCTGCCTCAGCCTCCCAAGTGCTGGGATTGCAGGCGTGCGCCACCACACCTGGCTCTCACTGGCTTTATTTTGACGAGCAGGATGGGAAGCCGAGTGACCACATAAAAACTGTCCTGACTACAACTGAAGTAGGTAACAGTGAGGCCAGGTTTCAGTCCTCTGTCCCCTGTCCCTTCATCACCAAGAATACACGGCCACAGTGCGTGTCCGAAATCTCAGAGTCCCGGAACCCTGCATACATTTTACCAGTTTGTGTACACCTAAGACGTGCCCGATTATTTCAGGACTTGTAACAGGGATCTCACTAATTGAAGACCTTACACAACGTAAGGAGGAAAGGTAAGTTTATTTTCAAATGTTCTTGCTTCAAGACTGTAAAATGGTCATTGCCCCGGCCTGGTTGGGAGGGGAGAATGGCGAGTTACTTTAATGGGTATGGAGCCTGAGTGTGGGAAGATGAACAAATTCCCAGCATGAACACGTACAGGGCAATCACGATGTACGGTATTTAAATTTTTAAAAAAATTACCACAGTAAAAGACACATGACCATTAATCCGCTCCGAAATATTCCCCTAGCTTCAATTATCCCGTTGTTCTTGCCATTTTCTGCAGTATTTCTGGAAGTCCTCTTTTGTGACTGTCTTTGGGAGGCATGATAAAAAAAATACAGTGAATGCTGCGGCCAAGTGCCATTCCAGGGAAAGGCAGGCTCGTAACAGTGCATCATCCTCCTCCACCTTACTCACCGGATCTGGCACCGTGTGACTTCTGCCTCTTTCTCAAAGTCAAGATGACTCTGGAAGGTAAATGTTTTAAATTAATTGAGGATATCAAGGCAGCCAGGACAGCACGACTAAAGATACTCACGAAAGAGGACGCCCAGAACTTCTGCAGAAAGCAGCAAGAACGATGGGAGAAGTCTGCTCAAAGTGAGGGGGAGTATTCTGAGGGGGATTAATGGCAATGTGTCTTTTATTGTAATAAATTTCTTTCTGATTCCAACATTCACTGTATTTTTTGATCGAACTTCATACTTAATTGCTAGAAGTTGACTGATATTTTTGGAGAGGAATGTGGCAGATGCCAATGAGTTTCTTCACAAAGTAGAATTTGGCCCAGATGTTTTGTCTTTCTTCAATGGCTTCCATTCAGTGAAAATGTCTTCTGACTATAACAGAAAAATAATTGCTTGAAAACTGCAACTTCCCCTTAAATTTTTGTTTAAGATCTTGGTAAAGGCCACCAGACAGCACACGGCTTGCAATGACGCCCCCTGAAGTGGGCTCCTGAGAGTGCTCAAGCTCCCCACAGCGCCCAGGCCACTCTCTCCTGAGCACACTGCGCCGTTGCTCGGGACACAGAGATCACGTCCACCCCCAAATGCCCACGGCCACCAGCCAGTGATGTCTTCAAAGTGGAAAGCAGGCTTCTTGTCACTGTGAGAGCTGAACTAATTGACTCTGTCCTCAGCTGTTTTAAAACATTTAGGTAACTGGAGAGTTTAAAAACATATTGCTGATTCCATTGCCTTCAGGTGTATTTAAGGCCACAGAGACAGGGCTCTTCTGCAGGCCGCACAACAGAGTTCCTGTCAACATCAACGTCTAACCTTGCACTTTGCCACAACGATGAATAGATGTTTTTGTTAGTGCCACAGGGACTTGTCCTATCATGCTTCACCCTATACAGATACCACACATACTCTTTTGCATGTGTGACTTGCAATACTTTTCTCCATAAGGCAGGTTCCCTGGTGGTGCCTAACGCACACGTTGATGGCCAGTGTCCAAAGCCTCCAAATACAACGAAAGGATACGAAGACTTAAAACTAGAACTTCACCGAGCATAATTTAGTCTTTCATTGTGATTTGAGTCAAAGATTTTTCAGAGTAATGGTGTGATAGTCAGGCATTTCACTATGAATATCAATTATAATTACATAATCTTTATAGTATAGCTTTATAGAAAATGTTATGAAAGTTTGAATTATTCAACTGGTTTGGACTTTATATAAATATGACTTTACTAAGTAATACACTGTATATTTAAAACTATGACAGTACACAGCTCCACCCACAAATATCACCCCGCTAATGTTAAAAAGGTCACTCACAATATTAAGGGCAAAAGAAAGCTCATATTTAAAAATTTTAAATAAGTGGAATTTTTCCATAAGCCAAAAGAAGATAAATGAAACACTTAGCACATATTCAGGCTTTTAACATGAACCGTCTCCACCCAAAGGAAACAGGTCATTAAAAGGTAACACAGTTTGACACATACCTCGCTTACTGCCTCTGACCCTGCCCTAGCTTCCTACTGTCTGTCAAACGTCAAATCCAGCTTAAGCTGGTAAGTTTGAGGTCCTCTGTGGACCCACTCTTAGATCACACATTTTTCCTTTCCTAACCATTTTCTCCCCTCCAGATGATGGGGATCCTGCTTTTGCTCTGGGATTTTCTCATGATGGTGCTCGGGAACCATCCTTTCATTTCTGTTGATCACTCCAAACGCTCTCCATCCTTTAAGGCCCAAATCTCATTTCTTCTCCAAAGCCGTCTCGGCATCGCACACTCCCTGGCACCAGAGATCCGACGAGCAGCTACTAGGTGTCCAGCTTGGCCACAGGCCACGCACCGTCTGGGCAGGGACGGAGCACAAGGCTGTGCCCTTCGGCTGCGCCTGCTTCCGGGCCTTCCCTACCGACAGCAAGCTCCTCACGGCGGTCTGGGCCCACGTTGCCCTGCAGCACCTCCTGAGCTGGCCGTCTGGGATGAGGCAGGATGCTGACCACACTGCTCAGGGTCTGCGGTGAGTAACTGTGGGGCGGGTGAAGGAAGCTCAGCCACCCTGGACAGAGAAGGCGCATTCTCACGGGTGCCCAGCAGCAGAGCGCTGTACGCAGCTAGCAACCACTGAGTGAGTAAGTGGGCCGGAGCCCTGTCCTGGGAGGAGCATCGCAAAGGCGTGAAGTGCAAGCAAGTCAGAAGAGAGTCGGGCACTGATTATATAGCAAGAGAGAGAGAGACAGAGAGACAGGGACAGAGTCCTCTTTGAGCAAGGATGAGACCATTTCTGAGGATTCCGAATGTCAGCTTTGACCAACACGAGAAGCCAAGTCAGTGTGATGGCGGCCATCTTGGCAGCCCTGTCAGGAAGACAAAGGCTTCGCTGAGTGAGCCAAGTCCTGCCTGGCCAGAGGGAACTCCCCAGCGTCACTGTGAGCCATTAGAGCAGGAAATGCCCAGAAGCCCTGGGAACGGGCCAAAAGCGAGTGTCAAGGAGACGGCAGAGTGCCGGGCAGCAGACTGGAGGGAGCGGGTATGGAGAGGGAGACCAAGGTGGACAGGTGGGACCGCAGTGACGGAGAGACGGCGAGTCTTGCCACCTGCGCGGGACCCTCTGGCCCACAGAAGCCAGCCAGCAGGAGGCCTGCGTGCCACAAACTCTGAGAACCAGTAACAGCCCTAAGAGGCAGAGAGCCATTTCAAATGTGTAAGCAGGGCGTGTGCCTAAACCTCATTCACAATTTGGCTGGAAATTGGAGCACATTTTTCTTCAAAGACCTTTTGAAGTTAGGTTAGACACTTAGCTCAAAGCCTGGGAGCCTGTTCAGTCTCCATGTACCGGAAGCTGAGGCTCCGCGCAGGTATTTCACTCCGCTCTGATCACCTCCCACATTCCAGCTACTCTGACTGCTGCAGAGATTATCCTGTGATTTAAGCTTTAAAGGGAAGGGGGGCTGGGAGTGTACCTCAGCGGTAGAGCACTTGCTTAGCAGGTGCAAGGCCCTGAGTTCCATCCTCAGAACCAGGAAAACAAAACAAAACAAAACAAAAAACAACTTTCCTGTCATTCATGAGTTGACTCCTCAGGGAGGCTCTACGGGGACCGGCTCATCTCTGGTCCGCCGGGTACCAGGAGGGGCAAGGGAGACCCCAGAGCCAGGCCTGGATCCTCTGGAAGCTCACTCGGGTGGCTGGCTCTGGCTCTGGGTGTTGGCCGAGAGCAGAGCGGGGGCTGTGGGCTGAAACATCAAATGTGACCTCTCCGTATGGGGGCCGGGCTCCAAGGCTGAAGGCCATGGATGAGACAAAGAACAGCCCAAGAGTAAAGGAAGCTGTATCTTTGTGTGATCCAGCCATAAGCATCACCCAGTGTCACTTCCGGGGCACTCTGTCAGCTGTTCCAGTGACAAGCCCATCTGGGTTCAAAGCGTGGATGACAGACTCCACCCCCGAGGGAGACAGGCAGCAACACATGGAACTGGTATGACTGTGTGCAGACTTCCGGATGGTACAATCAGCCACAACCTATCGTGCTGCTTCTAGAGAAAACGCAGCCTATTCTGACTGGACGCAGCACTGCCAGCAGAGAGCCGGACTCTGGGGCCGAACATCTAGAGATCTATCACACACAGCGTGACCAGTGCTGGCAATCTGCTTCAGCTCCGGGTCTCTGCTTCCTCATTTTGAAAGCTGGAAGGTTGTGAGAGGAAAAGTAGCTATTTTGAAAAAAGCCTAGAAGACCATGCCCACTCCTAAGAGTTCGCTATTATCCTAACACCAGGGACACACCTCCTCCGACGCTGGCAGGGGCCTTGCCAGCCCCGAGAGGCCCGGCGGTGGTGCTGATAACAGGACTGAACACTGCCAAGGCCTGTGCCAAGTGAACTGACTCAAAAATGTGTGATGCGGTACTCATATTAGCAGATAAGAGACTCTGACCTAGTAACTCACCCTGAGTGTCACCAGCAAGTGGTAGAGACAGGATTCGCACTCACACCCACTAACAGGAGGAGCCTGAGTGCAGGATGGCTGTGTGGACGGAGGCCTTCTCCCCGGCCGGGTCTGGGAGTGAGTGGAAACTGAACAGTGTAGCACTATGCCATTGGGGCTGGGGCTACTTATTAGAGCGATGAACCTTTCCCAACTAGGTTAATTTCGGAAAGATGGGAGGGATATACTTGGGGACCACTTTAAGAATCCCCTACAAAAACACGGTGGTTCCCATTATTTGCATAAAAGACAGTATCGGCACAAAAGGAAATGATTCTCCAGGTCAGTCCCTGCTGGTCTCATTTCCCTCCAAACAGGAGGACAGAGTGCCGGGCCTGTGGGGTTCCCCCAGCATCCCTGGCGTCTAGTCCATGCCCAGGCACTCATGTTTACCAAAAGCAACAAAGACTGAATACCTGAGCCACAGCTCAACAAAACAAAAATTAGGGTATCGTTCAAGGACCACGTCAGGGAAGGGCTCAAACTGCTTAACGGAGCCCCACGGATGCTGCAGCCAGAAGCAACTGTGTGCTGATGGAGGCGCCACCAACCGGGTCCAGGGCAGGCCACGGGAAAGGGTAGGAGGGGTGGCTTCGGTGGGATGCTAGTTTTTATTTTATCTCCAAGGGGGCTGTAAATACGGTCGTCGCAAAATTGACTGTGGCCTTAGTTGTGTGAATCACATGAGAACCTGTGAGAGTCTGCTGAGCAGACAGCCAAAGAATACAACACTCTTCTACACGAGCCTTTGACAAACGGGGTTAAATTCACAAAGGTAAAGAACATCCAGAACCATCCTTTCAAAAATTCATCCCACAAAGACAGTTTGCTTTTCCCAGAGTCACTGGGACACAATTGAAAAGCCATGGACAGCCCTCCCATTAAGAGAGGTGACAGCTGGAATATCATTATTCTTGCCACCAACTAGGGAAATGCACCATCAACTGAGTATACTCTGCTTCACGTTAATATAAACTCCATCTAAAGGGATGCTGTGTCTTCAGTTAGAGACAATTATAGATGTATATTCTAAAAAGAACGAATTTTAACCATAGAGATTAAAAAGAACAGACTGCTTTTAGTTTGGAAAATGTGGTTCCAGGGAATTTCAATATTTATCATATAATTTTATGTCAAAGTTTTAATGAGCATTAACTTTTATGACATTGCTTTTGGGAACAATAATAAATATTACACCTTGGAATGCTATTTCTAATTGAATTTCCGTCACGAGGTACCATTTAAATAAAAGTTGATTTCATAAAAGTGACACCTTCCTTTCTGAGAAATATCATCGTCAAGAAGCAAGGCATTGTATAGTCCAGAGTCAGAGTTCTTGGGCATTTTCCAAGTTTCTCTATCAGGATCCACAGAGACTTAAAACCTCCAAAGCAGGTAGGTTTTTTTGCTTTTTTTTGTTTTTGTTTTTTTTCCCTTAATCCAAAGAGTAGGAAATGTTTGAGAAAATCCTCTTTCACAGTTCCTCTGAGAACACATGAAGAAAAATTGCTAAGCTTCCATTTCAAATGTGAGGGATTTGGATTGAGTTTCAGTAACAGCTTGTGTAAAATGTCATAGCTCCACTCTCTTACCCGGAGATGGTAGGTGCTGATGTAATAGAAAAGGTGGCTTGGGACACCCGAAAGGCAGGCCTGCGATGGCAGCCATCTGACTGCAAAGTTCTCCAGGTGAGTGGAGAGAAACAGCAGGCAATAGCTTCCACACATTCAGAGAAGCGTAGGGAAGGGCAGTGTCACTCACACAGGTCACAATGAAGACCCCACACTCCAGTAAAGTCCTGCGTCCAGACTGCTCGGGAGATCTCACTCCCCACTTCATTCTGAATCTGTCCCGTCCTGGACACCTCTGGCAGATAAATTTTAATTAACTGGAATTAACCTGAAAATTTGTCAGATCATACATGTATGTGCTTCCCAAAGCTGAGATGTCACGAAGTCTTTAATACTCACTTCAAATGTCACAGACACACGAGCACCTTCTAGAATCTTCCTCCAGCTATGATCTCACAGAACACCCAGTGTTCTTCATCCAAATGCTCCTTGTTTATCTGCTGTGAGTGGATAATGGCCCTTTGTGAATAGCTCAAGTCTTGGCCCACAGGGATACCACGGTTTCCGCTTCAACCCCCACCTCAGGAGCTAAGAGCTTCCCAGCACAGGTAATCTAAGACAACTTCTGATTTCAGGAGGGGAACAAGGAAAAGTTACAGATCAGCAGCTGTGGGAACATGTTATCCCTTTTCACACGGAATCTGGAGAATACTGTGAAATTCACACATCCACCAGAAAATAAAATCAGATGTGGGGGACCGAATGTGGGAATGAGGTTGCAGTTTTTGTCCAAAGTAGCTCCATGAACTTTGGCATCACTAACTCACATATCATTTAACTGGGGAGTGGGCAGAATTCGAGGGGCCGGGGAACTTGGACGGGAAAAAATATCACACCTTTATTTTCACGACCTCAGACTGAAATTTGGTATTTCCTTCACTTCAGCTGCAGGCCACAAACCACAGTATCTGCAGCACTGCAGCCAAGACACATCACAGGTATTTTTGCTTCATAACACATGACGACTCTGTACTGGAACATCATTTATGTTCACCACTACTTCAAAATTATGATAGTTATCATATCTGCTGCTAGTTGGTATATTTTATAACGTGTTTTGTTAATAAAAGGCACAGTACAATTTTTAAGAATTTCGTTAATGTCTTTTAACAAAAGCGGTCTTGCGATCCTGCATGCTTTCTTTATGCATGTAAAAAGATCATGCTACAAAGAGTCTACAGGCTTTGCCAGGCTGCCAAGCAGGTCTGTGGCATGGAAGAGGTTACAAATCCCTGAAACGATACAGAAAGTGTTTCATAATGCAACAGCCAGGTTCTGGAGCAAATCACTCCTTGCCAGCATCTTTTGAAGCCGAAACAAGCTTGACCTTGAAATCAATACAGTCTTGTCATCATAAATAGATGGTCCTAATGAGAATCATTTTTGCTTCTTTTGCTAGGAAACCTGTAGATTTTTTAACCTTTCTGCTTTCCTGGCATAGACTGTTTTCTTTAAACTTTATCACTGACATCTTACCATAACAATGTATCGAACTCTTCTGTTTTATAGTTCTGAAATCCAGTCTATTTCATAAGGGCACTGAATATAATCATCTCATGACTTTAAAACATAGACACGGCACCAAGAACAACTATCATGATAATACCAGAGTTTATGTGAAAGAATAAGCCGCCAGTGTACCTGTTAAAGACTGCTTCTAAACAGCAGTGCTAACCGGCCTCGTCTCTGGGCAACCGCAGTGTTACAGATCAATTAACATCCTTCTGGATGGCAGGAATATGGCCTCTGAGTCATTAGAATTAATCACATATAATTATTAATTAATCATATAATTTTTTTTAATTTTTACCAAGAACATGCATTGGTACATTGCATACATAATGATCACATGGTTATTTTGTACCTGTACATGATACATCTTGGTTTCCCCCCTTCCCCCCTTCCCCTCCCCTCCCTTCCATTCACCCACCCCTCCCTATTTGCAACAAGTGTAGCTACACTTTACCATTTTTTTCCCCTTTCATCTTACCTTTCTTTTAACCTTCTTCTTTATCCCCCTTTTCCCTATCTAGTTCTCTCTTTTGAATACTATCTCTCTTTTTTTTTTAAACAAAATATCTATTCTACCCCTTTGTCCTTATTTACACTTATGGGTTCTCATATCAGAGAAACAATTTGATGTGTACTAATAAGTGTCTGATTTATTTCACTTAATAGTATGTTCTCAAGGAACATCCATTTACATACAAATGACTCTAGTTTATCCTTTTTAATGGTGGTGTAGTACTCCATTGTATAGAAAAACCATTATAACAATTATGAGATCAGTTAAATGAAGAGATGATATTTCAGGAGATACGCCTAGAATGCAAGCCCAGTAGACTTCTGGAAAATCCTCTGTGGAGGCTCTGATCAAAAATAGATACAGCAAGTGCCAGCAACTAAAATGAATATCCACTCACTGAAAGCTCCTGAGAAATTACTGACAGAACCAAATTATTCACTTATCACTGCAGCTGAGTACTACTTGAAACAATCTCCTACAAGAGTGAAAATAAATTTTAAGTACTTGGATTCTGAAGCTAATAAGGAATATTCAAAAATTAAAAAACAACATATGCTTGGATATAATTCACACACCATCTGTAATATAGAAAGTGAAATGGGTTTTTTTCCCACACCTTCACGTACTAGCTACATTACATGTGCTACTCTAAACTGTGCCCTTGTTTTTCCCCTGTGAGAGCTGTAAGATTCAAAAACACGGTTATAAATCCAGGCTTTCAGTCACTTTAGTACCAGAGTTTTTCGAATTACAAGCCACAAAACAATCTGGTTTGTTTGCAATGAAAGAAAATCTCAAATTACTAAACTTGGGGAGGAAAGGAACTACAACAATGCAAATAAAACAATTTGTAGCACACTGTGTTTTAGCAATAGAGAGATAAAAATCTTTATTAGTCACAGTTATCAAAATATTCATTCAAGAGCTGGAGCAACTTTTGAGTGACTGTATCTGTGTTTGAGTTAAAGCACACATTGTATCAATGATACATTTAGCTTTAGGGCTATTATTTTCTTTTCTAGGTAATTATTTCTATGTTTTAAAAAACAGCTTCCATGACCACCTAGCAAAAGACCATCCAATGGCATTCTCTTCCCAGCTTAATTTTCAGAGGAGGACCTTAAAATGTGCACTTTACTCCAAGAGCCACAAAGCAACAGCACACACACACACACACACACACACACACACACACACACGTCCCACTGCCTTACTTAGCCCGGATTCTTTTTCTCTAAACAGGAAGCTATTGACAGTTTTCCCTGGTATTCTTGGAATACCAAAGGCCTCCTTGACGAGAAAAATCCCAACTTTCAAAGTGTAATGTCCTTTTCCACTGTTCCCATCGTTGTTAATTAGGAATGCCCCAGACAAGACAGAAACCAGATTCCAAACCGCTGGGCTGATTTGCAGCCAGGCGGCAATCGCTACAAGAGAAAGTCAGCGATCCACTGTGGGTGCCGCTGGAGTTTTAAACCCAAACGGTACCGAAAGGAAGGTTCCTGGAATTCACAGGGACGTGCCTGGCTCGAGCTGCACAATCTGTACCTCTAAATAATGCCAGCAGGGTTGAGCAAGAGAGGTGGTTAGATTTTAACCCACTTCACAAAACATTAAGCCAGATTTAACCAAATTCCAGAGAAGACGTGAAACTCATGCCTGGACGCTGCTTCACATTCCTCCCGGGTAGAACAATCATTGCTGCTGGAGACAAAGTTGGAGGAGGTGAGAGAGGGGAAACTGCAGCAAGCGCCAAACACATCTAATACTGCAGACAGAGCACCCACATTACCTCACGCAGAAGCAGCGCAGGACTTAGCAGCCCATGCTCCGCAGACCCTGGGAAGCGACGACGGCGGCCACTGCTGCAGCATCCACCCGGTTCTCACAGCCTTTGACGGTGTGGCTCAGCCAGACTCTGCCTCCCGCTGACGTCAAAGTCCCTGTCACATGGCCAGATGAAAGCCAAGAGAGCATTGGTTGTCGTAGCAACCACAGACCGGCTCTGAAATAATTTCAATAGGTCATCTGTCACTGTGGTGTGTGCGTGCATGTGTGTGTGTGCGCACACACGTGTGTGTGCATGTGTGTATACACGGTGCACAACCATCACAAACAGCCCCTGACAATCTCAGCCCCCAAAGTTGTGACTCAGATATGCCTCCAACTTTCCTCTTTAAGGCTTCCTTCCGTATCTTTCTTTGCAGTTACTTGTAGAAAAATAAATCCTGCTCTGGAGTTCCCACTGGTCTTGCAATCACCTCCCACCCGCTTCTGCTGCCCTCAACCCAGTACCAAAAGAAAGAAAAAGAAAAATTTCTGCAGGTACTTATTCAAAATAAAATTTAGCAAATTGAAGCAAATATAGAAAAACAGAAGCCCAAGGGAAGTTGGAAGAAAGAGTATCTCAAAAACTATGCAAAAATCCACAGCAGGGTGCTGAGAACATGCAAGAGATGGAAGGAAAACAGTCGAATGATCCCGATATCCGGCAGGATGTGGAAGCAGGTAAGACGAATTCAGGACCTGTGTGTTGTAAGACGTCTGTGCAAAAATGATGACCAAAGAGTTTCCAAACAGCGCTCCTTTAAAATCACCTTGGGATGAAGCCAAAAGCCTGCTGTGGGGCCCCACGCAGGCGGGCACTGAGGGCCTGCCTCTCCGATGTGCGAGTTGAGTGTGTGGTTTCGAGCCCACAGACGCCAGGTCCCACGAAAGCCGGAAGCAGCACAATGTGAGGAACTCCCACCGGCCTTCTACCTTCAGCCTCACTTCCTCCGAGGCCGCTGCAGCTCACTTCTAACTCTGCACACACGCTCACAACCTAGTTGATTCTTCTTCTTAATTAATGAGAAGCCAATTAAACAAAATTAAATGAACCCCACAGGAAGGTGCTCGGAAGACAGACATTTAGAAATGTGTACTGACCCGGGGGCAAAGGAGTGAAAAGGCGGGGGAGAAGAGATTGCCTTAAAAACCCTACTGAACCTTCACTGCTAGTTTCTCACACACGTATTTTGTAAAAGAGTATCTCCAAGGTGCTGCAACATATGAATGCAACCTTCGCCGGCTCAACAGGTTACATTTGTGTCACTGTGAAAGAACCAAATGTCTTCATTTGAGTCAGAAATTACTTCTTTAATGAAAAGACTAGTTGTCAAACAGCTTAGAAATAGAGTTTTCCTATCCTGTCTTTATTCTCATCTTCCTTCAAATCCATCTGAGCCCCAATTAAGGGAAAGATAGATTTGTATTTGAAAACTCACTTTCTTGACGCTATTAGCTGTAGCACTGTGAAAGTAAAATTAAGCTATTAGGAACTCTTCCCCCTTACTTTCAGATAAATGTTTGCTTGTTTGAATGGGGACAACTAAATACAGTGTCCATGTGAACTGTCAGGAGGCCTCATCAGGGGCAGAGTGCAGCTACAGCCACGATTCACAGCTTTACACTCGGTTCCGTTTCTAGTCCGGGCTTTCTGTTCGGAAGTGCACGTCGCAGTAACAAGGGGCCGAGAATCGCAGACTTCTAGGGCCGGAGCTTCTCCGAGTTGCCCGATTTCTCATCTCTGACTCTGCGCACCTGGCTGCCTGACTGGTCCTCCTCTTTGCGCGGGTGCTGTTCTAAGGAGACTAAAACGGCAGTGCCTTGTCCCGCCAGCGGGCGATGGCCTCTGAAACCCGGAGTTCCCATGTCTAAAAATACCTACAGTTTAAAACTTCAGACTGACTGATTTGAAGACTGGCAAAAATAAATACATTTTCCATTTGAATTCGCTCTCGTTTTAACTAAATATGCTTTATTGTACATTAAACTAATCAATGCACTGACTTCCAAGTGAAAAATGGGTGCAGGTAACCCTTTTCCCTCCAGTACGCTTCCAACCTCTCATCACTAATTTCCCTTCACAACTACGTAGGCTTAGAGATTTCTCATACAATAAGGAAGCTCCCAGTCTCCTGGAGAGCTAAAACCACAATGCTGACCTCTTTGGAGCTTGGTTTTCTCCTGCTTTGGTTAATTAATCTAGGTGTAGCTGAGAGTGTCATAGGACGTATTGTACACACGGGTGCTTCTCCAGTCATAGGCCACCACATCAAAGAGACTGTGTCATTTCATTTTCTAAATACTGGGTCATATTTTTAAGGTGAAAATGATGCACTAAATTAAGAAATATCCATTCAAAAATAGTTCTGCACCACAGTGTTCACTTGCTGCGAGAATGTCAGGCCTGCCTGTTATTAGTCTGACCCTTTGCTGGAAGTACGTGGTGACCAAGCAGCCTGGTCCAGGTCCTCACACCGAAACTAACGGGTGGTTTAGGCCGTGCGCAGATGACGCTCATTGGCATTTCTTGGACGTTTCTGAGTAGAGATGCTGCTGTCTCCTCTGCTTTAACATTAATGGGGAGACTGTGGACTCACTGGGGTTACACGGTTCAAAACCCATCTCCTTACAGCAGGACCCTGGGCAAGTTACTCACGCGTTCTGAGCTGCAAGGTCTACATCTTAAGGTTGTTGTGAGGATTATAAAGTTAATGTGTTATAAAATTCTGACTCCCCACCACAGTGTACGTGGCTCATTGCATGTGTCATTTCTTGTTTATCTGTCTGACCCCGAGAGGTCTGTGCAGACCTTCAAGGGAAGGACAGAGTGTTATGCATCCTTACAGCCCTGTGGTTAGCACAGACCCCAGATGTGCACATGCAATCAATGGTGAATGAGTCAATCAGTGGGAAATAAATTCTGAACAACAGAAAGAAAGAATTCCTCCTTGTTCCTATTAACAGAAAAAGGCAGGAGTTCTCACTCATTCTACCTTCAAGCCCAAAAACGGCAAAGAAAAACAAAACAAAACATGTTGAGTTATTACAAAATTGTCTAGCAATGGATGGATCCAAGAAAATTTCTCAAGTAAATCAAACTTCTCTTTACTAAATCATAAATATATATGATGAGTAAATTTTATGCTGATGTACTTTATAACTATAGCTGTTGATCTTGGATAATCATTTACATTAACTGACCCTAATGGAGTACTTACTATACATGGAACATTGTTCTAAGTGCTGCACATGTTTAATTCATTTACTATAATAACCCTGTGAGCCAGGTACTGTTCTTTTCCATGTTTCATGAAGAAACTGAAGTATAAAGTGACTTGCCTACCTAGTACGTGACAGGGCCAGGATTTTCATCCAGGAAGTCTAACTCCATACATTTTGGGCATAATTCATATTTAATATATTTTAAGAAAGAATTGAACTATTTATTATGTTTATTGTACTCATTAGAGTTGTTTTTATTTTTAATTTCTTATGAGAGAGAGAAGGCTGACTTACATTTTTCTACATCTGGGAACCCTAAAAATTTTAATCTAGCTTTGAACTAAAGAATAACATGCCAAGAAAAAGTCTAATCAGGAAGATTTGAACCATGAAAAGTGGACAAAGTAAAATGGTGAAAATATCCTAAGTAAAACTATACCCAAATGATTATACACTAGTCCTAATGGAAGTGAATGTTTAGCTTGCACAGGTGTAGCTGATTTTTGTTTCTCATTATGAAATAATAGCCTATTTTCAAACCAATATTCTTACTGATAAGACAATTCCAGCTAGATTAATTTTTTAAAAACTGATTAGATGACCTCAAAGAGTAGCAAAGGCAACAATAAGTCTAAGCACCAAGAGCTCAGATAGAAGGAAAATACATTGAGTGTCTTAGTCTGTTTGCATTGCTAGAACAAAATGACATTAACCGGGCAGCTGATAAACAACAAAATTTTATTTCTCACAGTTCTGGAGGGCAGGAAGGTCAAGACTCGGTGCTGTGTGGGTCCGTGTCCTGGTCCCTAAAGGGAACCTCTAGCTGTGTTCTCACACAGGGGAAGGGGGAGGGCAGCGTGGTCAGGCCTCTTTGGTAAAGATACTATCGCAGTCGCAAAGCCTGAACCTCCATGACCTACTCCTTCCCAAAGGTCCTACTTCATGATGCCATCACCTTGGGGTTGGTAGTCCAACACATGCATTTTGGGGACACACAAACACCTAGTCCAAAGCAGTGAGGTAAACCCAGCAGGTTCCACATAATCCCCTCTTGTCTCCTTCTATTATCAGGCAATTCTTAAGTAATGTGGGGTTTTAGTGTTCTCAGAGACTGAAGAGATCAAAATTAGAATTTGGAGTATGAATCTTTAAAAGCATCGAAAACTTAAAGAAACTAGCTCTCAGTTTAAAGTAAAACAAAAAGAGTTACAAAGAAGAGATCCAGTCTGTTTCCCCATGAAGCACTTGCCAACTCCTAAATGGCATAAGATAAAAGGACAACAAACAAAGCAAAGAAGTGCAGCAAAGAGGCCAGAAACACAAAGGCAGAGTTCGGCAGTACAGTGGCACTGGGGAGACAGAATTAAGAGTTTAGAATCCTCCAAGGGGTTTGGGCTGGCTAACACCCCACATCTTCAGGTCTTCTTACCAAAAGATCAAATCCTAAAAGTAATGGGAAACAGGAAGTAGATGGACCCCCACAAAAGCCAGGACCCTAAAATCAGTGCAGTCCCTAATTGTATCAAGGTAATTTCCTTCTACTCTAATTCTCTTCCAGAGAACATGAAGCCTCCAGAAAGGAAGCTGAGCCTCTAAAATTTCTCATACACCATTTTCAAGTCAACCCAAAAAATCAATAAGAATTCCAGGAGTTAGATCTGACTCACCAAAATCTACAGCAAAAACAATGAGCAATAGGGGCTTGGGACTTAGTGCAGCAGTACAGTGCCTGCCTAGCAAGCGCAAGGCTCTGAGTTAAATCCCCAGCAGAGCCTCTGCCCAGAAAAGAAATAGACCCAGACCTTACTTCTTTGCTGCAGTTGTCAGACAGGGATTTTAAAGTAAGTATAATTAACATGTTAAAGGAAATAGATAACCAGATGGAGCAGACTACATACAAAAAATGAAATGTATAAAAGGGACATATTAAAATTAGGTAATTTAAAAGTACAACTGAAAGAAGGAACATATAGACAGCCTTGAGAGGAAATACATCAAAAGAGAAAACTGGTGAAGTGAAAGGTAGAGCAGTAGACAATATCTAGACTAAATCACGATAAGAAATAGAGGGGAAAATACAGAAAAGGATGTGGGGCATGTGGGGCACGTGGGGCATGGTTAAAAATTATGTATTTGAAGAAGAGAGGCGAGAGCAGGACAAAGGTAACATTTGAAGGGAATGACTGAGAAATTTTTAAAACTTAAAAGCAAACAAAACAACAGATCTTAGAAGCCCTATAGACCCCAAACAGGAAACTCTGAAGGAAATCCACACATAGACACTCCGTGACCGACAGGCTCGAAAACAGACAAAATCCTGAAAACAGCAAGACAAAATCATCACATTAATTTTTAAAGGAGAAAGGAAAGATTTTTCAACGAGATGTATTAAATCCCAGAGATAGTGGAACAATAAACTTTGAAGTTATGAAGGAAAATACTGCCAGTTTTGAATTCCTTACATATATGAAAAATGTCCTCGCAAAATGAAGGTGGAGGGGCTTTTGTTCCAAGGAAGAATGCAGACTGCAAAAAACAAACAAATAAAAATGGACATCGTTTCAGAAACCTGTAAGATTACAAAGAAGGATCTAAAATTAATGTCTTTGGAGTCTTAAAAGGAGAAGGGATGAAGAATATGGCGCACTGAAGAAATAATGACTGAAATCTCCCCAAATTTTGCAAGAGTCAAAAACCTAAGATTCAAGAAGATGAGAAAACTCCAAGAAGGATGAACCCCAAGAAATACTTACCCAGACAAATAATTAAGCTTCTGAAAACTACAGTCAAAGAAAAGTCTTGAAAGCAGCTAGCGAGAAATGACACCTCATCTATAGGGAAAAAATCTGAATAATAGGAAATTTCTCATCAAAAATCAAGAAGGCCATTAAGAAGTGGCACATATTTTAACTGCTGAAAGAAAATAACTCAATCCAGAATCCTAGGCTCAGGAAAAACATCCTTCAAGAATGAAGATGAAATCAAGATATTCTCAAATGAATGAAAACTAAAAGCATTTGTCACCAGCTGACCTATCACAGAGGAATTGCTAACTGAGGTTCTCTAAATAGAAAAGAAATCATGAAAAGGAATCTTGGATCATAATAAAAGAAGAGCAAACATAGTAAGGAAAAGATGAGTAAATTAACAGACTTTCTTTCTCCTCTTAATTTTGTAAATTATGCTTGACATTTGAAGCAATACTTATAACACTACCTGATGTGATTATAAATATATAGAGAGGGGGTATTTAAGACAATTACATTATAAAGAGAGAGAGTGTGAAAGAAATGAAAGTGTGAAAGAAAGGGAAGTTTCCATAGTTCACTCACTCTAGGAAATGATGACACCAGCAGACTGTGATAAACTATGAATGCATACTGTAATACCTCGGAAAATCAATGACTAGGCTGCATTAGAGATACACCCCTAAACACTATAGATGAGTCTGGAAAAAATTCAATGATCTTCAGAAAACAAAACAAGGTATTGAAAAACAAAGAGAATAAGCAGAAAACAAACAAGCAAACAATAAACAGTAAACTTAATCCCTATCACCATCAATAAACCACTAAAGGTAAGCGATCTAAATATATCACTTAGGGACAGAGATTGGCAGACGGCATTTTACAAATGACTCAGAAACACTCATCTGGGGAAACTCATTTCAAATATCACACAATTATTGAGGCAGGTTTAAAGTTTTATTTTCAAAGAAGGGGAAAAGGTATTTCATATAGATATTAAATAGGATGACTATATAAATGTCAACAAAGTGCACATTTATATTTAATTTAATTACAGAGACAGAAACATTACATAATGATAAAAGTATCAATCCACCAAGAAGACAACAATTCCAAATGTGCATGCACCAAACAACAGTGCTGCAAAATACTGGAACAAAACTGACAGGACTGAAAGGAGAAATAGATAAATCCGCAATTACCATCAGAGACTTTTCACCTTTCAATAATTGGCAGAAAGGCTCAGTTGAAAATTAGCCAGGATATGAAAGAACACCATCAACTACCTATACACTCCATCTAACAACAGAATACACACTCTTTTCAAGCATCAGTGAAACAGAGCAAAGAGACCTACCCTGAGTCCTAAAACTAACCTCGACAAAGTGAAATCACACAAAGAGTATTCTCTGAACACAATGATAATAAACTGAAAAATCAATAACAGAAAGATAACAGGAAAAAATACTCCTAAGATAATTCATGGTCAAATAGAAAGTCTTAAGGAAAATAAATTTTAAAACTCAACTGAATTAAAGTGCCAATACAACATGCAAAACGTGCTAAACTTAGCTAATGCGGTGTGGAACAGGAAATTTATAGCACTAAACACATATATTAGAGAAGAAAATTCTCAATCAATAAGCTATTCTCCAGTCTCGAGAAGAGCAAGAGAAGTGAAATACAGGCAGGAGGAAGCAGTAACAAAGAAAACACAGAAATCAACAACATTGAAAACAGAAAAACAACACAGAAAAATTAATAAAATCAAAAACCAGTTATTTGAAACAACAAAATGACAAGACTCTATCAAGACAAAGAAAAAATGAGATCAATACATGTTACCAAAATCAAAAATGAAACAGAGACTATCATTACAAAAGGTAGTAGGGAACACTATAAGCAACTTTACACCTATAAAATCCATAATTTAGATAAGCTCATTTCCTAAAAAACAAAAACCACCAGAATTCATCCAATATGAAACATGTAATTTGAACAACCCAATACACTACTAGTGGAATTGAATTCATAATTTTATACTCCCCCAAAAGACATCTCTAAAACGAGTTGCCTTTTCTGGAGAATCCTAAGACACACTGAAAGAACTGGCACCAATTCAACACAGTCTCCTCCAGAAAACAAAAGAAATGGGAATACTTCCAATGTATTTTATGAAAATAGTATTACTCTGTTGCAAAAACCAAAGACAATACAAAAATAGAACAATAATCCCTCTTGAATATAGATGCAAAAATCCTTAACAAAATATTAGGAAATATAATCAACCAATATATATGTAAAAAATTATGCACCACAGCCAAGTGGAGTTTATTACAATGTCAAAACTGGTTTAATATTTGAAAATCAATGTATGTATTCTGCCACATAACAGCTTAAAGAAGAACTACCATATGATTATACTAATCGATGCAGAAAAGTATTTGACAAAATTCAGCACCCAATCATAAAACAACTCACAGAAAAATAGGAATGAGAGGAACATTCTCAACTTGATGCAGAGAGTCTGCCAAAAGTCTATAGCTACTTCATACTTCATAGTGAAAGAGTATTTTCTCCTTAGAATTAGTATTTTCTCCTTAGAATTAGAATTAGACAAAGAAATGTACTCTTATTCAAAATGGTCCATAAGTTCCAATCATTTCAAAAAGGTGCAAAAAAAGAAATTAAAGGGATATTGATTTAGAAAGGAAGAAATAAACTCTCTCTACCCAATTGTGGATGAAATGATTGTCTATATAGAAAATTCGAGGGAATTTACAGCAAAAATTTAAAAATTACCTAAAACCAAAAAGTGGGTTCAAAAAATCACAGAATAAAATATTAACATAAAAATCAATCATCAGTAATGACAACGTGGAGATTGAATTTTAAAATATGTCATTTCTGATTTACCAAAACTAAATAAACTCTAGTGTATATCTAACAAAACTTGTACAAGATTTACATTGGGAAAAGTATAAAATGCCAGTGAAGAACATCAAAGAAGATTTGAGTGAATGGAGAGAGATACCATGTGATAGATTTGAAGACTCAACATAGTAAAGATATAAATTCTTCCCTAATTGATGTACAAGATTAACACAATTCTAATCAAAACATCAGTGAAACTTTCCGTAGACATATGCAAAATTATCCTAAAATTTGTACGGAAAGAGAATGGAATTTTAAAAATTAAAGTGATTTTTAAAAGAAGATTACAATGAAAAGTGCCATTCAACCTGATTTCATAATATATTATACAGTTTTAATTATTGAAGACTAATCTGTAGTATTAATATATCAACAGACACATCAGTGAAATAGAGAACAAAGAATCCAGAAATAGCTCCACATAAAAGTATGGTCAACTATTTTTGACAAACATGTAGAGACAATTCAACAGAGGGAAGATATTCTTTTCAAAATACAATAATGCAGTAACTATATATCTATAGGGGATATAATCTCAACTTAAACCTCATATTTATATACAAATTAATCAGAGTGGGTATATTTAAATGTAAAACATTCAACCATACAACTTCTAAAAGAAAACATCATGGAAATTTTTGGAGCTCTAAGGGGTGAAATATTTGCAAATCAGATATCTGAAAAGGATGCTTATCTAAGGTATATAAAGAACTCTCAAAACTCAACAGTAAAACAATCCATTTAGAATATGGACAAAAGATATGAAGAGACATCTCATCAAATAATATATGCAGGTGACAAGCACACAAGAAGAGTTTCAGCAACACTAACAACTATGGAAATTCAAGTTGAAGCCATGAGATCAGAGTAGCTAACAGTGAGGACACCACACATTGGCAAGGACGTGGAGAACTGAATTATTTATACACTGCTGTTGAGAACAGCAGCTGACATAACCACTGTAGCAAAGTTTATCAGTTTCTTTAAAAAAAAATAAACATGCAACTACCATATGACAGAGATGCTGCCCCTCTGGGACATTCCTGAGGAATGAAGATGCATGGTAACAACAAACCCTGAGAACACTTGTTTATAGCAGCCATCTTTGTGATAGCCAAGAACTGGAAGCATCTCAGATGCTTTCAGCAGGTGAATGAATAATCAAACTGGTCCATCTATACCATGGACTGGTACTCCACACTAAATCGGGATGAGCCACTGAAGCGCATACACATTTGCAGGACTACCTAGAGAATTTTGCCAAATGGAGAACCCAATCTGAAAAGGTCACATACCGTAGGATTCCATTTATACAATGCTATGTGTTAGATTTGGTTCCCATGCATCCTCAAGGGCTTGCTTTTTGGGAGCTTGGTCCTTGGGCTGTCAGTGTCAGGCGGTGGTATGGAGTCTTCATGGGATGTGGTTTAGTGTGATGTAACTAGGTCACTGAGGGTACTGATCTCAGAAGGAACTGATGTGGTTCCCATGGGTCCCTTGCTACTTCTCATGAGATGGTGATTACAAAAGAGCAAATCAGTCCCTCTTCAGCCCCTCTTCTCCCTGTCTTATCTGATCTCCCTCTCATGTATTCCCACCACCATGACGCCGTCCATCTGGGGTCCTCCCAAAACCAAGCCAAGGCTGGCACTGTTCCCTTGGACCTCCAGACTGTGAGCTACATACACTCCTCTTTTCCTTATAAGCTACTCAGCCTTAAGTATTACATTACAGTCATAGAAAATGGACAAAGAAATATAATATTCTTGAAATGACAAAATGATAAACTAACAAAAAAGGTTCCTGCTTTCCAAGGGCTAAGGAATGGGTAAGAAAGGAGTGAAAGTGTCACAATTTGAAGTATCCTTTGGTATCTTGGCTCTATCGACATCAAAATCCTAGGTGCAATATTGAGCAAAGTAGGTAAAGAGTATGAGTTCCCGCTCTATTATTTCTTTCAACTGCATGTGAATCTACAATTATTTCAAGACAAAAATTTAACTAGAATTTTTTAAATGAAGGTGATATAAGACATTTTCTATCAAAAACTGAGAATTAGTCCCTGTAGAATCATACTAAATTCCTGAAGAGTTATTTGGTCAGAAGAAAAATGATCCCACACAGAAACACAGATATAGAAAGGGAAAATATACAGATAAATCTACCGATTTCATAAAATGAGAGTGTCTTATGAGATATAATATAAATACAGACTTAAAATACAGCACAACATCAATACAAAAATAAGAAAGGATGGATAGAATTAAAATGTTCTAAAATTCTTGTAAAAGTACTATTGTTTCTAATAACATAAAACTGCACAATGTGATCCTTGCAGTATGCTAAGAAAGAATAGCAAAGGGACATACAGTTAATAGGCTAACAGCAGGAAAATAATTGTGAAAATTACTTGACTTCCAAAAGAAGAAAAGAGAAAAGAGAAAAATATATCATAGTATAGAGAATAGTAATATTAAAAAATTAGTCAAACACATTAACCATTACTATAATATATAAACTGAGTAAATATTCCAGTTAAAAGATAATAAATATCAAATTGTATTAATAAGCATATTCTCTTTTCTTCAATTAAGAAATATATTTTGAAAATAAGAGCACAGAAAAACTAAAATTAAAAATACGGAAAACTATGTATCATGCAAACTTTCCCAAGCAAAAACTGGTCATTATGGCTTGTATTTAGATGTCCCCCCCACCAAAACTCATATGGTCATAGGTTGAGCTTTTCAGAGGTGGCTGGATCTAGAGTGTGTGTGATGCTGGGATTAAGGATGTGATCCTCGGATTGATTCATGGTGCAATGCTAGGATTAAGGGTGCCCCACCCTGGGTGTGAGTGCTACCCACCCTAAGGGCAAGTAGGCTGGATAGACTATAAGGGACAGAAAGAGAGCTGCTGTAGTCACCACTTGTCACTTGCTGCTTCTTTGCTACTTCGCTGCTTTGCTGCTTTCTGCCTGCCATGGACTGTTTCTCCTCTGCAATGCCCCTGTGCCATGCCACCCTGCCTTAGAGTCAGACAACCATAAACTGAAACATCTACAAACTGCGAGCTACAATAAACCTTTCCTTCTTTAATTTTGCATATTGGGTATTTTGTCTCAGCAATGAGAAAATAACTAAGACACTGGTATTGCAGTATTACTATAAAGAAATAGTACTTGATAGTAATATAAGCAAAAAATACTATAAGACATAAGTAACACTTTATAATTCCCTTTTCCAAATATGTATGAACTTAATAAAAATTTCAGAATTATATTCCTAATTTACCTTTCTCACTATCTTATAAACCAAGCAGAAAAAAATGTAGAAATACAGATTTTAATGACAAAATTACCCAATCTGACCTTATTAACATATGAAGAATAATGATCTAAACAATTGCAAAATATACAATTCTTCAAATGTATTTACCGAAATTAAGCGCATGTTGGGATATAAGAACATCTCAAAACATGGTACATGGTTGAAACCAGAGTATACTCTTTTAAAACAGAGAAACAGAGGTAAGAATCAATATCACAAAAACAAAGAGAAAATTCCCCAAGGGAAACTAAGCAAGATGTTTCTCAATAGTTTGTAGGTTAGGAAGACTTAAATCACAATTCAGAAATATTTTGAACAGAGTAACAAAAAGATATCAAACTTGTATGCAGCTAAAGCACTATTTAATGAAAATGCACATATTGTTTTGAAGCTGAGTTTCTACCTTTGGAATGGCACGCTGATGAGCCCCACAGACTTGGTTTCCAGTGAAACAAGTATAACTGGTAAAAACTATTTTTAAAACTCATATAAAGTCCCTGAAAATCACCCTAATGGTAGACAGATAATGAAAATCATCCTAATGGTAGACAGATTATGAGGAAACATCTCTTCAATAAAATACACAAAACCCTGGAAGAACATTGAGACTCTGTAGCCCTTGAGTTGTGACTGCATCTTCCACACGATAATTTGAACCCACAAAGACAAATAAAAGAACTAGAAATGGTGCAGAAATTGAGACACAGAGAGATTAAATCATTTGTCCAAAGATTTTTAAACCTGTTAACAGCTTTGGTTGTCTCATTTTATGAGCCAGTAAAAATAGCAAAGTAGAATAAAGACAAGGTGCTCATGAAAGAAAAACAGATAGTGGAATGATGTCTATAAACTATAAAAAGCAGACACAAAACCTCCCAAACCATCATCACCTGAGATCATAAAGCAAGAAGGTACAGTCATTGAAACAAGAACAACACCCTTTTTTTTGATCCTCACAGTTTATGTAGCATTTTCATTATTCTATTCAATTTGCCTCTGAGTTAATAAAAATATTTAATTTCTAAAAAGGCTGAAGACCCATGATTTAAGTTTCTACTTTAGGTGGTTGGGGAAAAGAAGAGCATAGTAAAACTAAGTAGAGTAAAAGGAAGGAAATAATAAAGGAAGAAAAAAATTAATTAAATGGAAAACAACGTACAACAGAGAAAATAAGAAACATGAAGCTGGCTTTTTGAACAAATTAGGTCCTTAGATGAGTGACCAGTCTTAAATTAGCACTACCTATACTTTTTAAAATGCACATCATTACAGATCCTATGTGAAGAAATAGCAGATTTCATAGGACTTCAGAACAGAAGATACCTAGGGGCCACCCTGTCCTACTTCCCTCGCAATGGAGGAAGCCCGCTATACCATCCCTGTAAGGGAGTAACACCTGCTGCTTGAACACGTGGTGATCTCTCCACTACAGAGTCAGGTCTCCAGACGTGGGAATATTTTGTTAGAAATTCCTTCATTGTGACCACCCAGACATCTCCCTAAAACTCTAGTACCAGATTCATGTTCTTCTCTTGAATGCTACAAAGAGTGAACTGAATCTTTCTGTCCACATGAACAGAGACCTAAAGAAGCAGCTATTATATCTCGGATAGTAGTTGCTAGTTGTCTCTAAAAACTCATTTTCTCTTTCTTTCATAGTAGTAGAATCTGTATCTTGGAAATAGTTGCTCAGAATAAAGACATTTTCCATCTTGTCTTGCTGCTGTGTGGTTTTGTGATTAAGGACTGTGCACAGGATGTAAAGAGACATGCCACGTAGTGCTTCTGTGAGCCTCCTCATAAACACGTAAGTAAACAAATCTGTCCCACTCCCTTTGCCCTTTTTCCTCCTCATTCTCTTGGCCATCCTACTGTCTAGAAGCCCGGAAGTGACAGCCGTCACTGTGGACCATGAAGTAGTGGGCTTATATGCTAGAGAAGGACCATGGAGTTGTGAGTGGCAGAAACCTGGGTGGCTGAAGACACCGTGGGAGAAACTGCTGTCCATGGCTACACTGCTTCTCTCTGCACTTTCATGAGAGGTGGAGAGGGAGGGAGGGAGATCTGTTTTATTTAAGGTACAATTATTATATGTCGAACTTATTCTCAGCTATTAGAATGATCACCGTCACAGCTACTCTGTGCAGGTGAAATGCCACATGCTGAATAAGCTGTGGAATTTCATGAGATTCCCAGAAACATTTAAAGAAGAAAATAGAATCCAGTATACTCAGAAAGCATTCCACAGTGAAGAGTCACGTGAGCTGATGACAAAGAAAACAAAAGAGATGCTCAAATTGTGTAAGGAATAAAAACGGTTTCTTACTCTGCCTGCTTTTTCACAGACTGAATGACAAGGATAAATTCTTATCTTACAGAAACAGAATCCTTCAGAAGACCCAAATATCTCCAAAACTAAGAATTTTGTTTTGTAGGAAAATGGCCCATAAATCACCTGTTTATATTTAATTTTCTGTATTAATCAGCTTTCCTGTTGCTGTGATAAAATACTCTCACACCCACAATTTAAAGGAGGAGAAGTTTATTTTGGCTCACAGTTTCAGTGAGCTCAGTCCACAGACAGCTGGCTCAAAGGCACAAATGGCTTGACACAAGGGCCTGGCCAAAGAAAGCTGCTCAAGTCATGGTGGCCAGTAGGCAGAGAGTGAAGAGAAGAGCCTGGACCAAGGACATGCACTTCCAGGTCACACTCCCAGTGACTCACCCTTTCTAACCAGGCTCCAGCTCCTAACATCACAGTCAGCTATGAACTCATCAACAGACTAAACTACTGCTGAGAATAGTATCCCCGTGATCCAATCACCTTCCAAATGCATGAGGTTGTCCACGAACTTTTAGACCTAAGTTATAATATTCTAACCCTGGCCCCTAAAAGGCTCATGTATATCTAATTATATGAAGTGCACTTAGTCCATCTCTAAGAGCAGCCAAGTTTTAACAGCTCCAGCATTGCTGAAAAGTCCAAGTTCAAAGTCTCCTCCGAGTCTTAAGGCAAACTCTTAGCTCTCAGCCCTCGTAGGACTCAAAAAGAGAGTTAAACACTTCCAACATATAATGGCATAGGGTAAACATCCCCAATCCAAAATGGAGGAACAGGGGTATAGAAAGGAATGGAACCAAGGAATGGACTGAAGCCCTGCAAGACAAATATTAACTCTTACTGCTCCATACCCAGCAATCAGGGCAGATTGTGGTGAGATGTGAACTCCAAATGGTTTGGGCAGTCCTTCCCATATGGTCTTACCAGTCACAGCCCACGTGGTTTCTGTCTCGGGCTGACACTGCTTACTGCCTACAGCTTTTATTTACAGACATTTCCTGTGTCATTTTATTTAGATGACATTTCTGGCATCTAAAATTTCTGGAGTCTCTACTGTACTTTTGACTTGAGTCTCAGAGCTTCACACACTTTCCTCCCAGGGCCACAATGCCCAGCCTCCCAGGCCTTCTTCTGAAATCTAGGTGGAAGCCTCTATAACCCCACTTTTGCATTCTGCATGCCTGAAAAACTAGCACTATGTGGACAATGCCAAAGTGACAAGCTGTGGCAATGCCAAAGTGCTGCCAAGCTTGAGCAGTAGCTGCCCTCCCACCCCGGACCAGGGCTCTACATGCCAGGATAGCTGAACAAATTGAAATGAATCCCAGATGAACAATTTCCTAGGTGGCCCTTCTCAAGCAGGGGGTCCAGGGAGTCTCTTCTCAAATGAAATACTTATGGCTTTACACCCATAACCCTGTAAAAGGTAAGGTCTGGACAATTTTTGATGTGCCTTCAAGTCATCTTTACTGTTATCCTGAAGCAAAGTACCTGACTTCTTTTTATGTGAATCTTTTCGGCAACCATGCGCTCCTTTGGCCTCATTCAACAGGAACTTCCTTTCTGACCAAGCTTCACATCATTCATCTCTGCTTTTTTTGCTCCTGATTCTCACTGTAAATCTGGCTATAAGGAGCCAGCAGTACCCATACATGGCCTGGATACTGGGCTGTCTTGAGGTTTCCTCTTCCAGATTAATTAGTCTGCTACTTTTAGCCTCAATCTTCTGCAAAGTCTCAAGACATGGGCAAAATGCAGGCAAAAGTTTTGCCAGAATGAAACATGTGTGACCTCTAGACATTATCCAATATACGGTCTTCATTCTCATCTGAAATCTAGTGAGCCTGGGCTTTACCATCCATAGTTCTATCAAAATTCTGGTCTTCTGAGCACCAACAAGAATCACCAATCCAGTGTGGCTTACAGCATTCTAGGCTTTCTCTAGGCAACATCTCCAAATCTTCCCAAACTCCTCCTGAAAACCAGTTATACGGATTTCTAAACTACATCATCAGGTACAGACACTCACAGTATCAATTTTCTGTATTAGCTTTCCTGTCACTGGGACAAAATACCTAACACCCAACACTTAAAAGAGGAGAAGTTTATTTTTGGCTCACAGATAAAGTGGGTTCAGTCCATAGTTGACTGTTAGTTCTTCCCAAATTAATGCATAGATTTAATGTAATCCAATCAAAATCCCAGAAAGTTATTTGATGGATATTGACAAACTGATCATAAAATTTACATGAAGAAGTAATAGACCAGCACAATATTGGAGGAGAAGAGCAAGGCTGGAGGCCAAACATTACCTAACTTTGACTTACTATAAAGCTACAGTAAACAAGACAGTGTGGTACTGATAATAAACAAATAAATCAATGGAACAGAATGGACCTCACAAACTGACTCAAATGAATATAATCGATTGGTCTTTGAGAAAGTGAAAAGCAACAAAATGAATCAAAGAGAATCCTTTCATCAAAAGGTGCTAGGAGTTGGGGATATAGCTCACTAGTAGAGAACTTGCCTACCATGAATGAGGCTCTCGTTTCAATCCCCAGCACCACATACACATATACACACGCACACACAGCACTAGAACAACCAGATATCCAGATGCAAAACAGTGAATCTAAACATAGACCTTATAAACTTCACAAAAACCAACTCAGAATGTAAAATGCAAAACTTTAAAACTCCTAAAAGATAGCATGAGAGAAAACCTAGATGAATTTGAGTATGGAGATGATTTTTTAGGTATCAAACTAAAAGAATGATTTATGAAAGAAGTAATGGATAAACTGAACTTCATTAAAATAAAAGTTTTCTTCTCTGTGAAAGACAAGATCAAGAGAATGAGAAGACAAAGACAAATCACAGACTTGGAGGAAATATTTGCAAAAGACACATCTGAAAGAGAACGATTATCCCAAATAAGCAAGTAACTCTTAAAAGAACAGTAAGAAATAATCTTATTAAAAACTGGTCCAAAGACCTAAACAGACACCTCACCAAAGAAGATATACAGATGGCAGAAAGTGTAGGGAAAGATTCTCCACATCTCATGCCATCAGGGACATGTGATGAGAACAATCAAATACACCACACACTTACAAGAATGCCCAAAATCCAATACACTGACAACACTAAGTGTTGGTGAGGATGTGGAGCAACAGTAGCTCTCATTCACTGCTGGTAGGAGTGCAAAATGATACAGCCACCTTGCACAATACTTTGACAGTCTCTTAGAAAAGTAAACATACTCTTAGCATATAATCCAGCAATGCCACTCCTTAGTATTTACTTAAAAGAGCTGAAAAATTGGGTACACTAAAAGTTGTAATGGGTGTTTACAGCAGTCCATCTATACTTTATAAAATTTAGAAACAACCAAGACATCATTTAGTAGGTAAACAGATAAACTGTGGTGCACCCAGCATCCAGACCACGGAATATTATTCAGCCTTCATAAGAAATGAGGTATAAAGCCATGAAAAAAAAAAAAAACCTTAAATGCATATTACTAAGCAAAAGATACCAATCTGAAACAGCCACACATTATTCTGGCACTCGGGCTAGCGGTGAGGGTGAGTTGATGAGATTGCTATGGCACTGAACTACTCTGCATGACACACAGCACAGTGTGCACCTCAAAGAGAGGATTGTCCTGAGCTAAAGACACTTGAAAACCAGCCTGTCAGAAGGGCACTCTAATCTGCCTGAAAATAGGAGGTTAAAACTCCAGTGTGAAAAATACCCTTCCCATACCAGGAGGAAAGAAATGTTCCTCTACGGGAAGTCTTGGCTGAGAGAATTCCATGAGAACAGGTCATGTTAAAATAATTCCTTTCTTCCTTTTAGCCTTCCCACATAATTTACTTTCCCACAATTGCCTTCTTTGATCAGTCTAATATAGAATTATGTAAGTCTGGCCATTTTTTGGGTCTTCGTTTCCTTAAGAAGACTCCTGTGTACCATAAAACTTCCACTGAATATGTATGCTGTTCTCCTGCTGATCTGTACTATGTCAATTTAATTGTCAAACCCAGCCACAAAATCCTTATGGAGTGGAAGTAAATGTTTTCCTCTCCTATGAT